>CBMN010002902.1:0-12023 GCA_000582825.1 Hordeum pubiflorum | reverse complement strand
ATCGTGTTCTATAACTTTTGACCTCATCTCACAGCCGAGACCCCGCCGCTACATAGAATCATTGATTCTCTATTCGTCATCATGAAAGCTAAGTTACATAAATGTTATGTTTTGGATTAGTGTGCAAATAAACTTAAAGTGATACATACACAATATATATTTCTGAAGTCTAGAAATTGCCAGACTTTATTGGGTTAATATCTGAAAACCCACAACACTGAGTCAAATATACATTGTAGCAAACATTTGCAGGCCTTCATAAATCTCTCCCTTTCGGCTACATCCCTTCCTCCATTATTCTCCATCCCTTTCCACTCTCCTCTCTATCTCCTCACTATCTATCCAAAAGACTGGATACAAAGCAGAAGGAAAAGGAAATGAAGAATTAATAATACAGAGAAGAAGAAACAATTTGACTTAGAAAAAACCTAGAACTTCAATTATTTTTGAACTGAGGGAGTAAGTAGGAAAGATGTGAAGAACAATTGGTGATATGTTGACTAAGGTGGGATTGAGAGAAGCTCTTTCACACATAACATTTTTCATAATTTAGCTTTCATGATTAGGAGTAGAGAATCCATAATTCTATGTATGCAATGGGACATGAATGGCGATGCTTCGATGGTGTCTATAAAGCAATAATTTAACTTCAGGCAAAGGAAGAAGATGTTCAGAGGTAGAAGTAGCACACAGGAGGCAGCCGAATTTCTTCAGTTCATTCGTTCAATTTCTTCAGTTCATTCGTTCGATGCCTCGCTCGGCTGGCACTCTCTCCTGGCGAATCCTATATCATGCCTGTGAGGCTTCGCTGAAGGCGTCCCACCCAACGCCCTAGTTTGGGCCGGCCCACGGTCAGCTTCACTGTTTCGTTCTCTTTCATGTTTTCTTTCTTTTCCTATTTCTATTTATTTTATTTTCTTTCCCTTTTTCTTTTCTCTTTTTCTTTTTTCATATATTATACAAAAAGAGAATTGTCTATTACAAACGGTCATCATATAGTAAGAACGTTGACGCTATATTACAAAAAGGTTCGCCGTGCATTATAAAATATTCATTGTACATTAAGAATTTGTTCAACGAATACTACAAATGTTCATTGTGTATTTGAATTTTTTTTCAGCGTATATTACACAACATGTTCAATGCATATTCGAAAATTGTTCAACATACATTACACAAATGTTCAATGCGTATCTGAAAATTGTTCAGCGTACATTACAAAATGTTCAATGCATATATGAAAATTGTTCAACATTATCCCGCAAAAAAAAATTGTTCAACATTCACTAAAAAATGTTCAATTTGTATTTTTTTTCAGCGTATATATTCATATGTTCAAAATATTCGAAAATAAAAACCGAGAAAAAAAACGTGGCGCTACAGTGAACCGATGGTACAGTGCCGTCCAGCTACTGTGTTTCAGCATTACGTTTTTTTATTTGAACTGCAAATGGGCCGGCCCAGTTGGATGGATATTGTTAGAAAGCTAGAGCTTCTTGACGCACACGGGCGTCCGACAGGAACTCCCCTCTCTCCCAGACCCACAGGCCATCAGCCCATATTCATCATGTCCATCATTCCCATAAGCCTTATGATTCACCCCTCAAAAACAAAATGCCTTATGATCCGATGGGCATGTGTAGGATCCCTCAACAAAAAAAAAAGGGCATGTGTAGGATGATTTCTTTAGGACTGGGATATTCCCTTTTTCCTTCGAAATTCTTTTGTTCCTAAGAGGTCCTAACTGTGAATCTTGACAAAAATTAACACATAAAAAAAACTTTCTAAAAAAATATCAATTTGACTCCTAAATGAAGAATGCTTCCAAAATTGCACATGCACATGAATAAGGATCACTTTCAATGAAATTTCAATAGATACTGAAATAGCTGTCTTTCAATCAAAACATTTCACCCATTACGGTGGTACACACAAGTTCAGATATTTTAAAAAAATTCTCAAATAATTGAAACATGTGGTTGGATTTTCGATTGAATGCAAGTGAATGTTTTGAACCTTTGGTCTGAAAACCGAAAATACTGAAATTCACAGGCACGTCAATATCGAAGGAAACCACAACCATGCCCGATCATGACCAAAGAAAAAAAAATACAGATCCAGAGGCCAAGTACCAAACGAGAACCAAATTGAAGTGTATTGAACAACCCTTGAGAAGAAAGATGGAGTAGTGTCAAAAGTTTGGGTTGGAACTGGACTACTGGAGCGGGGTGCCAAGAAAAAAGAGGTTTGTTGTATGCTAGCATCTGCATACTCCTTTTTTCTAACCAGCATCTGTGTACTCTGTAGAATTACCTTCGTCCCAAATTAGTTGTCTTAGATTTGTCTAGATACNGATGTATCTAACACTAAAACATGTCGAATCTAGACAAATCTGAGTCAGCTAATTCTGGAAGGAGGGAGTACTTCCAAGATTTGCCACATTATATGCTGATTCTCGGGAAAAAAATCCTGCTGCTATTCCAAGATTTATGCCTGGAGAACTTGCGTCTTCAAATATGTAAAGTTTGTTACCCTAAGTCGAAGATGCACAAACTCTAAGCATCTCTACCTCCACTTCACTTCATGTACCTTAGTGTCTACAGAAAGACACTGCAGTATCAAGAGAATATATGGATGGTGACAAGTATTACATGTACATATCAAAGTAAAATAATAAGAATAACTCTTGAGAGTCAGCAGATGCCCCAGGCACGATCATAAGTTCACAGCTACATTAAGAATATATCAAAAGCGTGATACGATGGATTTGGAGAAATAGACAGCATACCTAAAATTCTACTGCCACATTTAGAGCAATGAACATAATCTACTCTGCTCTTCGAGTAGGAGTTCTTAGCATTGGATTATCCTGCAATATAGTCACACCAGTCATTTTATTATACACTAGTAGTTTTAAATGCTAAAATGGTAAAACAGGAGGACAGTAGTTTTTTAGGTGTTCAATGTGTGTAATAATAACATTTGATAAGCTACAGAGATTTATAACTGTATATACATTTGTTGGAACTTGGAAATCATAACATATCAGGCTGGAAAACGACGAGCAATAGAATCCCTCAAAGAGTGGGACCAAATTAAATATCCTATCTCATGTGCATTTGCATAAGCATGGAATCCCTGAAAGAGTGGGACCAAAGGACGAGGTTCCAAATCAGAACAGAGGCAATAAGCATGGACCGTCAAGAAGAAAATGTGAACTAGCATGCATCTTAAAACATAGGATAATAAGTTTCGAGGTCGCAAGAAAAAAAAGATAGTCATTTGTGTGCGGACAGACCTGCATCGTTGGGTTGTAAGCCCACTGATTTCCGAAAACATGGGGATCTGCTTGTACCTGAAACGTTTTAAACAGAATGGCATTGATCGCACAGGGAGAAGATAGAATATTATAAATCAACACGCTTGTTCATAGTAACTAAAAAGTTGAAAACAAAGAAGAATAAATAATATTATAAAGATCTGTGCATAGCAAAAACCTGCATAAAGTTGTTCGGCATCATCCTTGGTTGATTAGGCAGTTGATGTTGGTGACTAACATCCATTCCAAAATGAGGTCCAAATGTCAGGTTTGGAGATATCCCTTCCTGTTTAAGTTCGCAACAGAAATGTTCACATACATGAAAATGATAGTGGCAGAAGCAGACCAAAAGTACTAGAGTGCATACCATTAGATGAATGCTTCCTTGCACTCCCATGTCAGGACTTTCAAGATGGGAAGACGACGGTGTCCCTTGAATCATATTAGTTTCAGTTGGCACAAATGATGACCGTAGAAAATCCTGCTAAGAACAACATAAATAAATCACTACAGGTGTAGTCGTACGGCAAAACTGACATATAACTGCCTGAGGCTCTTTACGCCCCCAGATACTGAGAAGAGACGAACCTGTTCTTTATTTGACCGTAATACGGCATCCGGATTAGTTTCCACCACTTTCTTTGCTGGCCGACCAGGACGCTTTGCATTCGTGGACAGGAAATTCTTCGCACCCTCTGGAAATTGAGAACTAAAAAGGCCTTGGCCATTTTCAGGTGCATCAGCTTCGAATGAGAGAAGCCTCGGCTGCCTGTCTCTAGCAGGTTGACCATCATCCAGAAGAGCCCTTTCTGCTTCTCTCAGTAACTTCAGAGCAACAAGGTACCTACTCTCAGATATAAAGCCTAAATTGAGAACCTGACGGCACTGTGTAGACAAATAATCATGGCGCTCCACTGTGTCACCAAGGAGCATCTCATTAGGATAATGTGCCAAAGCATGCAGTTTCTTATAGTCTCTTTTCCAGCGATCAAGGACGTATCTTGACGGGATCTCAAACATGTCATGCAACTTAAACACAGACAACGCATGTCTGCATAGTATGCCAGTGAACTGAAAGAAACCACATGCACACTCAACAATGAGCCCTTCTTTACAAAAATAAACTTCATAAATCCTGCTCTCCGTCTCCTTTCCATCTTCCATGTATGAGCATTCTTTCACTTCAAAAGTAACAAATTGGCCATCAACTTTACTTGGCATACCATCACAATACATTGTTGCTTTCAACTCTTCCTGAAATTTCCTGAACATGTTGATTGTGTAGGCTTTGGCCAGTAGCTCTTCCATGTAGAACTTTGTTACAATCAATGGAGTCCTATGGGAAGATTCTTCATCTGCTTGCAACTCTTTCTTGTATTTGTTCTCCAATATCATCTCATATTTACTGAAAAATTGCTTCAAAGAAGTTTTTGGGTACACAAATCCATCATAGTATGAAGCAATAGACTCCCCACGCTGTGAAACTGACATACCTGCCCAGAATTTGTCTTTAAGATAAGCAGGTGCCCATAATCGCCGATGCTCATGCAGGGAACTGAGGCATTCATTTCCTGCAAGTCCATGTTCCTCAATAATCTTCTTCCAATCAGCCTCAAACTCTGAGTCCTTCAAAGACCCATATGTTACTTTCTTCAGTGCTCTCTTAATTGTTTTGAATTCCGCGTGTGCTTTCAAGTTCTCGGCCACGTCTCTCATAATGCGATACAGACAAAGGCGGTGTCTAACTTGGGAAAATACTTCTCTAACCGCATCTAGAATAGCATTGTAGTGCTCGGTGATGATTGTGTCTGGGTAACAACCCTTCATACATGCCAAAAATGCTCTGAATAGCCAGGTATAGCTCTCAGCACTTAGATCTGAAAGCAAGCCAGTACCAAACAAAACAGGGTGGCCATGATTATTCATCCCAGTGAAGAAAACAAGTGGCAGATCATATTTCTCAGTCAAGTATGAAGTGTCAAAGTAAACAACATCATGACCAAAGTATTCATGTGCTGCCTGTGACCTAGCATCACTCCAAAACAAGTTCCTTAGACGCCCCTGTTTGTCCAAATCCACCAGGTAGAAGAAATTTGGATTCTTATTCTGCATGCTCCCAAAAAACTTCTGGATTTGCTCATCATCTCCTTCCCCGAACTTAAGCCTTCCTATCTCGGTAAAGTTCCCCTGCTCTTTGTCAGCTATCGGAACATTCCTTCGCCCTTTAAGCCGTGAACCATTTTCCACACTCTTGGCATCCGTCAGTTTCTTGTAACAGCTCATGGGCGAGTCTGAGGACTGGTTGAGCGGATGGTTGTGATTGAGCTTGGCGTCGTCTATGTGAAGCCACCTGTCTTGCCTCAGCTTCAACGAGATCCTAGCCGGGCAGTTTATCTTTGCTGTTTCTCTAGACAGATAGCACGCATTTGCTCTCCCTCTCCCTGACCGGCTGCATCCGAGCACCAGCCTCCGGCACACACCCGACTTCAGGTACGACGACTTGAGAGTGATCGCCGAGAAGCCGGAATCCACCGCATACTGCTTGTAGTACTTGAGCGCATCGTCATAGGTCTTGAACCTCAACCCGATGCGGGGCGCGTTCTCGTCTACCTTGGCACTCCCCCCGTCTTCCTGGCCACTGTCATTGTCGTCGACGAGGATGACCTCTTTGCCCTGATGCAACGGCGGCAGTTCCCTCCCTGGATCACCTCCCAAATCCTAGCCAAAAATAGGAAAGCGCCAAAAGAAATTCGCTCCATCAGCAGGCAAACATGAGAATTTGACACCTGGAGTGACCCAAAGCACTCGCTAACCTGGCATTTCTCAGCAATCTTCAGCAACGAGCCATTCCCCGGGAGCTCCGAGCTCTTCCCGTCGGCCTCGATTGGCGCCTCCATCGGCATCAGCGGCAGATCTAGACGGCACGCCGGCCCGGCGTGCGCCTGGAAATCGGGAAGGTCAGTGGGGATTTGACTAGGAGAATCGCTGGATGAGGACAAACCTAGGTCATACCTCGAGCCCCAGACTGCGGCGGCGGCGGCGGCGGCGGCAGAGGGACGCGGTGTCCCGACGAGGGAGGACGGGAGCCTCGACGCGCGCGGTAGGCGGGAAGGCGGGGGCGTCCGGCGGGGTTGAGGCGCCGGCGGCGGCGCTCAGGTACGGCTCGGCGGCAGCAGTAGGGCGCGTAGTAAACCAAGTGGGAGGAGAAAAGAAAACAGATGTTTGCCCGCTTTGAATACGTGGCTTCTCAAAATTGCCACTTTCAGTATTGGTTTCAGGGGGGAGTCCTTCAAATTCCTGAAATCGACACCCCCACCTCTTTGATCCCAGTTCTTTGCGCCCTTAAACCAGGTTTAGCAGGGGATTCGCTGACGTGGCAGGGGAAGCGGCCAGGTTAGGTGAGTAATTAGGATAAGTGACGCCACGTGTACCACCCATGCCTCTCTCTCTTTATATCCTGTCTTCAAAAAGCGTCCTTCATATGAGCGTAAGGTGGGGAACAAAATTAGGGTTCCGCCGGCGATTTAGTTGGCGGCCATTGGCGATGTTGTCCAGTGGTTCATCATGTTCCCGCGGTGGCGGGATTCGAAGGAGAGGCACCATCGGGTCAGCTCGCTCGCGCGTGCTATCTTAATAGTTTGTAGCTGGTTTAGTAGCAGGGTTCATGCTATCTTAGCTTGTGGAGTGATGCAATGGGATGTTGTGTTAATTGCAATGTAATGTATCTCAATGATGTTGGAATGAATTTGAAAACCCCAAATTTGTTGTTTATGCCTGAATTTATTAGTTTTGACAGCTCAAGTCTGCAAAAGTCTGAATTTATTAGTCAAAAAATTCAGACTTTTTACAACAAAACTCTGAATTTTTTGACAGCAGGAACATACATAATTTTTGACAGCAGGAAGAAGCACATCAGGAACATACATATTTGTTGACAGTAGGAACATACATATTTGTTGACAACAGTATTGGTCAATTTGCAGTGACACTCAAATGCACTTAAGGATCATGCTGCATCAGGCAACCTTGAACATAAATAGTGGCCATTTGATAGTACCACAAGGTCCATGTTCACATCATAAAACTACGGTTCATACAAAAACTACCAACATAAGCAGTATTTCATACTGACACTTCCACCACAAGCAGTACATCATTCTGACATTTTCCAAAATAACCACATCATCAAACACCTCTAGTAATTTCCACTAGCTGTGAAATAGGACATGAATCCGGAAGCTGATCCTGTCCCTCTTCCAGCTCCAGTCTCTCTCCCAGCTCCTCTCCCTATTCCAGCTCCAGTCCCTCTACCAGCTCCTCTCCCTCTTCCAGCTCCAGTCCCTCTCCCAGCTCCTCTTCCTCTTCCAGTTGTTGTTGAACTTCTAGTCATTCTGGGCGGTCTAAAGCTAGATCCAGCAGCTTGAGAGCTTGATCCAGCAGCTTGAAAGCTTGATGCATCTGTTTGTGCTTCCTATAAAATAAAATACAGAAGTCAGGGAAAAATCAATTCATAAATTCGTTTTAACAGAGCAAAGATAGTAATAAATCACCTCTGTTGCTCTCTGTTTTCTCCCTCTCTTGCCAAGATGTGACTTTGTTTTTTTGGTACTATCTCCATTCTTAGTACAAGAAGTTTTGTTGTGTCCCTTACCACTACAAGATCCACAAGTTATCTGAATGCCATACTTGCTCAATTTCTTTCCCTTTGGTGCTTCACCCTCTTCTCTCCTCCTGTCATTGTTCTTTTTCCTTTGCCCTGGCATGGCAATGTAGCCAGGTGCAACTTTGTTATTTGAAGCCTTTGCAATGGCCCAGAACCTTTTCTGCAACTCATGGTCTCTGTGTTTCTTTCTCCAATTGGCATAAATGTGCCTAGCACACATCCTGTGCTCTGCCCTAGGCAAGTAGTCTCTCATGCTTATAATTAGGCCCTGCAGGAAATAATTATTAAATAGGGAAGGACCACTACCTAACCATAGGACCAGGACATGTACCTAAGAAATAATAATTTAAAATAACACTTACCTAACCCCATGTAGGTATAGGTATTGTTCCGACGATGCGACCGAACCTACATGGGGTTAGGTAAGTGTCGAAAGGGTTTGGTCGCATTGTCGAAAGGGTAAGTGTCAATAAGTTTTACCTTCTGTTGGTCAGAAATGAAGACCCATCCAGCACCTTGATCATTAATGTTCAAATCTTTGATAAGAAGTCCAATAAACCAGGCCCAGGTATAATTGGTCTCCTTCTCCACAACAGCCCATGCAACTGGATACATTTGGTTGTTGGCATCCCTAGCAATTGCAGCTAGCAGCTCACCTTGGCATGCTCCCTTGAAGAAACAGCCATCAGCCCAATCACTTTCCTGCATCCAGCTTTAAACCCTTGCTTCATTGCATTGAAACAAACATAAAATTGTTGAAAGATGTTCAACTCCATCACTTCTGGGTCCAAGCAAACAGCCACTATGCTCCCAGGGTTGCTTCTAAGCAGTTCTAACTGATAATCAAACACTTTTGTGTACTCATTTTTCGTACCACACAAAAGCTTGTCAAGCACAAAAAGTTTTGCTGCCTTGCACTTTGAAATTGATAGATTAGCAAACATGTCTTGCATCACTATGGATTTCATGCTGTCAATCTTTCATAGAGGATTTGCCAAGATGAAATTCTCATACCTTTTGGCAATTACCTTAGCAGTAACCAGTTTATTGTCTCTGTTTTGTGCACATTCATGCTCATCTTCAAATGTGATGATTTGAAACCTAGAACACCTGCTTGTTTTTGCTGCATACAACAACCATGGACACCCAGGCCAGTCACATTTTTCCCTAACTCTGTGCTCCTCAGATTTTAAGAAGGAAATGCTCCTTTTGGTGGCAAGTCCATACCTCTTTATGGCTTTGGTTAACTGCTTCTTGCTTCTAAAAACCATTCCTAGACTAAAGTGTGGAATGTCAGAGTCAGGGTTAAACCTAACATACTCGCTCTTCCTCCTAGCCATGTTCCCATCTTCATCTTCATCATATGAGTAGTCCTCATTAGATGATTCAAACTCCATATCCTGTACAGCCTCCTCCACATTTGCCACCAGCTCAATAGGCACAACCCCATTTGCATCTGTATCAGCCCACCTCTTGGAATCTCTCATCTTTTTCTGAATTTTCTTGCATGCTTTCTCAGCTCAACAACCTCTGATTCTTCCCCACTATCATCTGTATGTGCCACACACTCGATGTCCTCTGAGTCAGATAAATCTGCAACATCTTGTGCAAGTCCTGCAGCATTTTCAGAAAAAGTAGTATCATTTTCTTCAGCTACTGCAGCATTTTGTGCAACTTCTGAAACTTGGGACATATCAATTGTTGTTTCACATGCTTGAGTTGGATTAACAACTTGAGAACTCTGGCTAGCATAAACACTTCGCACTTTTTTCTTTACTGGACTGCTTATCACTTGTGTGATCACACCACCTTCATTGGGAACAAGGATATGTTCAAGTATCTCACCACTTGCACCACCACTCTCTCCATTTCCATTGTCATGCTCATCTTCTGTTGTGATAATCAAATTAGGCTCATCTTCACTGCCAATGCACATGAGGTTCTCAAGCTCATCTCCTTCAAAATCAGACCCACTATCTGCTTCCTCTGCTTCATCTTGCTCCCCATTATACTCAACATATACTTCAGCAACCCCTCTGCCAGGCAATGTAATGTAGTCAGACATCTTCATTACACCAGCATCATCAAATAAGAAAAGCAATCCATTTATCAACTCTCTGCCAGGCAATAAAAAATGAAACTTCATGCTCTCCTTCACTGTCATATGATCTCCTAAAAAGCCTTTCAGCTACGGCAAGGAGAGCTTGTCCCTCTCAATCTCTGACATGCCAATATCTCCACCCACATAATCAAGCGATGGACCAATCCGTATGAACTCGCCCCCAAAGTGAAATCTGACAGTCAACACTTCTGCTGGATCCATGTTTTGAACAACAAAATCCTACATTGCAACAAATATGTAAGCAAAATTGAACTCCAGGCTACAAATAGAACCATCTAAAGGCGGCAAAATTTTCCCCCAAAAATCCCAACTTGGACACCTGTAGAACCCTAAACCTAGCGCCCGCAGGAGTCTAAAATTTCCCCCAAAAAATCACCGAGGAGGACTGCTCAGGAATAACGTCGTGTACATGCTCTTTTTTCGGAGGACAACTGCTCGTCGGAGGTCGTTGCGACCAGCCGCCATTCGCCATCGCCGCCACAGAGGAGAAGTATGCATCAGGGGAGAAGGGAGGAAAGAGAGGAGGTGGGAGGCGAGCTGGTCCGACCCAGCCAGATATCCCCGTGCCTAAACCAGTTGGACCCACGCCCCAGAGCTGATTCAGCAATCCCGGTCACACGTCAGCGAATACCTATTTGGGAACGGCTTTAAGGGCGCAAAGAACTGGGATCAAAGAGGTGGGGGTGTCGATTTCAGGGATTTGGAGGTTGGGGTTCGAATTCGCCGGGTCGAACGAAGACAAGGTTTAAAACAGACTTCTGCCTTGGTTTCACGATATAAAAAATTGAACATTGTTGGCTTCAAAATAGGGTGATGGTAGGCGCCCGATTCGACCGGACGATATTTTGGTCGGTCGCCATGTTAGATTAGACCATTTATAACCGTCAGATATGATTCCCTCGTTTCCTCTTTCGTCAACACACGCGAGCAGAAAAAGAAGACTTGTGTTCATCGGTCACTGTGATCGCACCACTCCGCCTTCACCCCCTTATTGCCCACTCAAAGTCACTTGCGCTCGCCATTTGCCGCTTGTGCTCGTCGTCCACCTGTGCCAACCATGTTTGTCTCTCGGTAGCTCATGCTTCTGCGTTCATGGTTACAGCTCTTCCACCTGTCGGTTCCAGTGTGTGACCATCGTGGTTGCCGCATCCCAGCATCACCGCCTCCGCTTGCCACCGTCATCGGCTCGCCACCATGTTCCCAGCAAACTAATCTCAGCAAACAAAAAATTCGAGTAGTTGTCGGCCGTAGCAAAAAATGTACCGGTTTCGGTAAAATTATCCCTAATTCAAACCAAAAATGTGTCATCACTGTCGGCCATAACAAAAAACTCACCTGTCCCGAGCAAAAAATCTTGTCGGTTCTAGCAAAAATTATTGTCGATCCCAACACGGCATCATAGTGGTGCAACTTTTCGTTGGGTAGTTTCATCAAAAAATTATCTTGACACTGGTTCCAACACCGGTCAATAGTGGTGCAGCTTTTCGTCGGGTAGTTTCACCAAAAAAGCTCTCTGGTTGCAGCGGAGCCCGCCGTATCCACCATTCACAACTGTTGGTTGCAGCAACCATGGCCACTAGTTCCAGCATCTTCGGACTCTGGTACCAGCATCGTCGGACCCTGGGTCGCAGCTCGCGACGGTTGCCCCTAGATGCGCTCCAAGCAACAGTCAGTTGCAGTCAGCCTCCTCTAGTAGCTCCTGTGGTAGTGTGTCGTCGCCATTGCATCGCAGCAATGCACGTGGTGGGTGCTCGTGGGGGCGTCATCCCAATGCTCACATTTGCGGTGGCCCCTGCTTCGAAGCACGGGGGCGGTCGTTCCCTCTACGCGTTAAGTCTCACAATGATTTTTGTTAATCTTTATCTCTGAATGAAGTAGAAATCCAGGTTGTTTACCTAACATTAGTCATCTTTTACTCC
>CBMN010002899.1:0-11041 GCA_000582825.1 Hordeum pubiflorum | reverse complement strand
CCCCCCCCCCCCCCCCCCCCCCCCCCAAAGGTGGGTATAACCATGGAGTCATCACAAAAGTGGACACCTGACCAAGATCCAATTAATCACCACCATTTCCTCTCAAATGCATGCGAGAGTGATCAATTACTATGTCGATATCATGATGAACACATATATTGCTTAATATACAGTGCACATGTGTGTATGTAGCTAATCAAGCACTGAATTACATTATTACTCACTAAATAAAAACACGCAATTGATTAGCCAACAAATCCAGAGGGGTGTAGCTCACCGGTCCCTAGTGCCTGTCGAGCCTGGACATGCCAACCATGGAGGCAGCCACGGGGGCGTAGTAGTAGTAGTGCGTCGACCCCGAGACCGCCTGAGTCGGTGCTGGTGTGCGACTGAAGGCCATGCCGGAGAACCGCACGGCCACGAGCACCGCCGTGCTGAGCTCCATCGCCATGGCGACGACCTCGTGCAGCCGGCAGATGCACCCCCGCATGACCACCCCCAGCACCACATGGATCACGCAGTCCATGGTCGACATCGATCGGCCGGCGGCAAAGGCGAGATCGACCTCGCCGGTGTGGACGACCTAGCTAGCTGCTCTCTAGCTAGCTTTTCTTTGGAAGCCTGGCGTTAATGTAGTTGTGTGTTCGATCGAACTAGCTAGCTCGCGGCGCGTGTTTTAGACGGCAGGTAGGTTGCTTCTGTCATCTACCTTCCAATATAGATTTGGTAGCTACTGTGTACGTGATGCCGATGGCCGTCTGGTGGACCGATGCAAGTTGTGTAGATCCATGAAAATTTACGAGCTTACTATTTTATATCTTCAACAGTGAATTTGTTTAATTGTTTCTTTTTTTGTAAAATTTTAGTTAGTATGACTTGTAGTTATGTCTACTTCCTCATCCAAAAATGCAAGGCGTACACGAGACAGAAGATTATGTTTGACCAATAATCCTGACACAAAAATGATATGCTCTTGGGAATTGTATTCATAAGTATTGGTGATGTCATTTGTGTTTCATATATTTCACATTTGCAAGTCTAATTGTGGGTAAATTTAAATCTTGAAATATGTGTATGCCTTAGATTCTTAGAAGGGAGTGACTGGTTTCGACCACAATAGGACTGCTGATTATTAAATTTTGACATAATGGATTTTTTAATTATTTTTAGATGAATTGCTTAATTACATAACACCTATTTGTGGCAGATCATCAAATGTGGACATCCCTAAGCTTGCGCAGTTGCACTAGATTATTATAACCAGGCATAGTACTATGTTCTATTGATAAAAGGGCTAGGTACTCTATATCAGATCCTACCAGCAATAATCCATGTGAGCATGTCGTCATCTCAGTTGCTTGATGGCCACATCATGGTTGTATGTTTAGAGAATCTTTATATGCTCGCCGAGGTGCATCTATGGCCTACCTGTACGTAATGGCCTCTCTCAACAAATGGGCACACCTCTTGTCTTTTTTTTTTTTGCGAGTAGCTCTTGTCATTGTTAGGATACACAAAAAAGACCATGCACACAACAAATCATGACTGTGGATAGTGTATTGAATGATTCAACTGTATATAACACAAACAAAAAACAAATATTTAATGTCCAATGGAATGATATCCCATGCATGTTTTTTTCAGAAGACAGTAGCATGAATAACCATAGAATTCCTAGGTCCTCGTTAGGGGTCTGTTTGGATCATTGCCCTCACACGCCTGCTAAAATATTGGACGTTGACCCAGCCTTGGTGTTAATTTGGATGTGGACCAAATAATTGGTGCGCCCACACATCTATGACAGCCATAGTTCAATTCTCAACCTTGGCAAGGCACGGGTGGCAAAATCCTGCGCCAATTATTTAGCGAGCCAAGATTGGCAAGGCCAGCACGGGCAGAAACCAAACAGCCTCTAGAATCTTACTAGTCTGAATTCATCAAGAGATTTAACTAATTGGTAAATTTACAATGAATAACATCCAAATAAATCTTAATGAAAATTTTGTATCAGGTACAAACAGAAAAAGAAACAACCAAAGAAACAGTTACAAATGTTTTAGTCCTACAAAATTAGCAAAAAAAATCCTTTGTATTAAATATCATATACCATTAACAGCGGGAAAAGCTTATATCAATTCAATCAAGGAATCCAAATTCTATCTTTTTTTAATTAATTTCATTGGTCTGTCATATATTTGTAGTTACCGATGTTCTTACCATCTTGTCCTAGAATTGATCAAAAACGTTAGCCAAGGACGGAAAAGTCAGTTACTTTCATGGGGGCATAGCTTTTATCACCTATGCCAGCCTGCCGGGGGTGACCGTAACACGATGTGCTCATTCCCATGTGGTTTGCACTGTCTTTGACACTTGATGTTCTCAATCAATCATGTTTAGTAAGCATGCATGAACAATGATTTCTTATTTGAATGAATTTTATAGAATTTTCGTGCGTGAGAACACTTAGTAATTGTCCTCCTTTAGATCATTTGGTTTGTTTATAATTTTTGAAGGATTTGTTTGACGCTCTATTGGAAAAAAAAAATTCTCTCTGCCATTTTACTTCAAGTTCTTTGTTTTCTTGCGCAGTATCAAATATTCTGTATCCTAATTCTTGTAATTTGCAAATCATATGATTTTGTTTTTGTAAAACTGCACAAATTAGCATCAAAGAGTATTTGGCATGTTACAATCCTGCCATTTTTATTTAAACAAAGTACAACCGCAGAAGCTCACATACACTCACTTTTATACCTATGAGCACATCCAACATACTGAGCCAACACAACATCTTAAGATTGATTGAATCATCACGTACGTCTTCGTAGTCGACGCGAACGTCTCCTCCCACTAAACGAATATCGTCGGAAAGTCTGAAATAAAATCCAAAAAAATACGAGAACCAGTACCAAGTCTAAGGTTTGAACCCTGATGAGTTGGTTTCACCACAAATAGCCTAACCATCTGAACCACTCTCGGTTCGCAATCCTGCACTTTTTGTTGCCGTTGTGTTTTGCAAATCATGTAAAACAAACAAGGTTCTTCATAATAGGCAGGTAAATAACTTTGACATAGCTTCCCTATGGCAATGCTATGGAAATTGTTCTAACTGCGAGCATAGCTGTGGTTAATGCTGTAAAGGTCAAACGCTATGAAACCCTCTGCTGAACAACGAGTTGATCATGTTCTCTGAACGTTCAAAAAAAGGTACAGTCGTAATCTGTTTGTAAATTATTTGACCTGCCCCAGCCCCTAGCCCCATATAGTCTGATGGAACTGAGCGCAGGGTTGGCGGCGTGCGTGGAGGGCCCGGATGAGGACATGATGTGGTCATTGTCATTGGGCGGTGGCACACATACCAAGGGTGGGTGTCGACATCTTGTCCTGGGTTAATTTGGCGTTTGCTTGATCGCCATGCTGATTGATGCAAGGACACAATGCTTGTTTAATTTTGCACACCGTTCCTTTGTTCTCCGCGATATCGTAGGAGTATCGGTGAGTGCATCCCACCTGCCATACATACGTACTGACATACTGTTCATGCATAGAACCCAGCCACCCAGCATAGTTTGGCGTCGGCCGGCAACGTGCGAGCAAGGTCTTGGTCTCGGATGAAAAAAAATCTTGTCGGGCAACGAGATTTTCAGTTACCGTTGTAACCAACAATACCGGACAGTTTTTTTTTAATGAATATAATTCATCCAAATTTCAGTCAAAATTCTTTGAAATTCAATTTCTTGTTTACTTTCTCTGTAAGGCGAATTCTCATGGGATACAAGGATCTGTGGTTACCGCACGTTACCCAATTTTTTCCGCTCAGGACCCAAAACCTTGCGTGCGGATACGGAGGTACGCTTTGCATCTACTACCTTCGTTCGGGTTTATTAGTCCTCGTCGTATTTTAGGCAAAAAGTTTACCCATATTTAACTAGCAAAATTTTAATACATGTTATCCAAAATTATACTATTGGATTTCTATCTGAACTAGTAAATATGCACGTGCAACGCACGTTATAATCATAACATAAAAAGTTAGCGACCATTCAAATTAGTAGATATACATACTTCGACAAAATAAAGTAATTTCCTCTTTTTTTATATTTTTAGTTAATGTTATCTTAATGTAGTTTACAATGATATTATTTTTGCTACATATAATTTATAATTTATTAGTTAATGTGATGTTTAAAATATGATGCAAAATACAAGAATGATTAGTAAACCCAATGTTGAGGATAGCACTTATCATTAGCCTCTCGGTCGGCTGGATTAAAGATTAATCAGAAATTGGACGATTAATCAATTTTATCGGTTGACTATTAATCGGTCATTTTATACAAATCTCAAGTTTCCAGCTTAAAATATGCTATATTTAACACAAAAACAATATTGGACAGAAGTGTTACCTTGATTCCTTGCCTTTGAATCCTTGTACAATCACAAACAAAATATGACAATTGCACATATTACATAACAAGGTCTATAAAAGGAAAATAAACATAGTTCTTGCACACATAGTGTTAGAAATAGAACCAATTTATCGATATATTCCTGATAAATCGTTTGTCAGAACGATAAATCGGTCCAAACGATAAATGGTGATGATATGACATAATCTTATCGGTCACCCACCAATTAGCGATAAATCGCTGAATCGGATGATTTTTTGAACAATGAGTAAACCCGGACAAAGGTAGTACTATTCCGAGGTGAAAACTTTCTCCTTTCATAGTGTTACCATTCTGTAATTGGCCTTTCCTTTTGCAAGTGAAAAAAACTCTCACCCGCATCTCCATTGAAAAACTCTCACCCTCAGCTCCATTGTTAGGGTGGATCAAATTACAAGTAAATTTGTTTTGTACCTCTGAAGTTGTCGTGGGGAAGAATACTGATATTTCGATCCTCTAAAGTTGCTACGATAGCTCTAAGCTCTTTGTAATATTTTTCGTTCCGCTTTGTAAAAAAGTTTTCTTTTCACTTGTATCGTTCGGTCGTGTATTGTTTGGTGTTGTTGCTTTATACATAAAGCAACACGAAAGCCTGTTGCGAGAGCTCGCCTACTTGATACGGGATGCCGGCTACTTCACCCTTTGCTCGTGCCGCCGTCGCCACCAGCCACCACAACACATGACAAGAAAAATGATACTTCCTCTGTACCACAATACTTATCGCTGTGGGAACTTGTATTGGTTTTCCCCAACGACAAGAATTTAGGTACAGGAAGTAGTATACAAAAATTCTTTTTGACAGCAGAAAAATGATACAAATTGAGAGGGGAAATCCACACAAAATGGATCTGGCCTGGAAGAAACTCCACCTAGCGGAGAAAGGTCTATTGGGGCGACTATTCGCCGGAGCTTGAACAGCCGATGGCTGAGCGCCAAGTCCACGACGGCGGCGATATCAGGAAGGTCCGTCTTCGGCGCCGTCGACGCGATGGCATGATGGACCGTCCAAACACCGTCTCCGTTCCCATGGTTCGATGCACTTTTCCGCTCGTCAACCGGCAACAGAGATTGGATGGGTCCGTATCATACGGACTGAGAAGCTCCGGCGAAGGCTGGCGGCGGCGCATGGAGCCGGCTTTGCAGCCATCCATTCACTGCATCATACAGTCCTCTGCTGCCTATCTATTATTCAGGTTGGTTGCGTCTGTCCACACAACATATTCAGAAACTTTCCCCTGCATGCTCTGCTAGTGCTCCCTCTAGGAAACATGCGTGCTCTGTCTTCACAGCATGCATGTCCATGCCCATGTCCATGTCCATGTCCAAAAGGAAACTGTTGAAATTGTTTGTATGCTTTCTGTAGATAGAACAATCGGTGGTCGAACACGAAATTGCGTAGGAATCAATGCCATGAAATACAACATATCAACTGTACTTTCGAGAAATGCAAACAGTACAAGGAATAAATATTGAGTGGAATACGTTTGATGCACGAAGCAAACGTACACATACAACATAACAAGAACATATGATCCCTGGCTAGTCAAGGAAGGAGCTACGAACAAGTGCTTCTCCTGCATCATCTTGGAGACGAAGGGGAAACAGTTCGTCGAGATAACTAGCAGAACAAAGCCAAGTGATAGCTCGATATTTCCGGTAGGGAGAACATGCAGTAATCCATCTCCATCCACTACAATTCGATATGAATGTCGGAGACCCCTCAATGTTCCTTGGTGTGCCTCATCTTGTTGCTCCATAGAAAAGAATCGACCTCCCTGAAAATCAGTGTCTATGAGAATGGTTGAACTCTCTAAATTACTCGTGTGTTGCTGAGTTAATCAAACAGTGCTAACAAATGCACCTCAAATTTTATTGAGGACACTCGACCTAGACATTTGCAAAGGCTTGCTTTGACGCCCGTTCATAAGGAAAATCATAACTACTCAAATGTTGAAAGAAATGTTGGTAGACCTCCAGATTTTTGATTGAAATGAAGCATCTCCAGTTTTTTAATCTGCATAGATCTCCGAAAATAATGTTACAACAAAAAGAAAGGCGCAGTATTATGGTGAGCTACAGCCCAAACTGGAAGTTAGGGAACTAAGAGACAGACTGGGGTCAGGAGATTGGAGGTGGAAATTTGAACATACCAACTGCTCTGCTGAACGACGTTGCTGGTCCCAAGAATTTTTTCGATAAAGGATGTATTTTATTGATTCATAATGTAGCATCGAGAGATACAATCATAATGAATACACACCCGGCCTCTGCATAACTAAGATGCACACAGCCAACGCAACGCACACACTCTGAAAATAATCACGCCGGCAAAAAGCAAGTCATGCAAGACCAAAGCTATGCCTAGACGGAGAGAGACAAAAGAAAATCGAAGCAATCAAAACAACAATTGATGAAATACAACAGCGACCATCAGCGCCAAGCATCTCTTGACAACACAAAGACTTCAAGAAGTGTTCTCCAAAAGCGACGCCTCCAGGAAGGGAACGACGTACATGCGTCGTCGTCGCTGCATCCAACCACCGAAGGTTAGATCGTGGTTTTCACCTTGAAGATCAATTCCGAGCAAAATCCGAGCAATGCCATCTTCATGGTAACAACGCAAAGAACGCTGCCATTGCCAGGTATAACCAACTAGGATCAGATCAGAGTTTTCACCCTGGAGCTCAAGACTGGGTACTCGAGAAGCACCACCCAATCGAAGTCACATAATATTGTCTCCTCCACTTGCCTCGGTTCCAATAGTTGCATTTGCACACAGTCCTTACGGCAAGCAATGACCATGTCCGCACGGGTAGGCCGACGAGACTCGACAAGAGCCACTCGTTACAACCCGAAGAAAACTTGACAAGGAGAAAGGACGTCGACACCGCCAAATCCCGAGTTCGGGACACTCCGGATGCCTGTATCATCCTCACAAGTGGCAGCCGAGGCTGATCTGCATGAGACGACAGCTAGTAACATTGGATATCAATTTTAATCTGAGCATGACCGGGATGCATGTTGATAGCGTTCCTGATGGCAGACTCTGCGCTTTTCTGTTCAGATTCAGTACCACCCCCAATCCCTACAGAGATTCTTTCAAGTGCTAACAAGTGCTCGATGCCTGTAGGTGTGGTGCTCTCGTCCTGCTTCCAGCCCCTGGCGTTCAAATGTAGAGAAAGGCTCTGGAGCCTAGGCATTGCTCCGGCTTGGAAGGTCAGTTGTGGCATGATAGTCCAGTAGACAACAAACCGCTTGAGGATTGCGAATGCTGTCCCATAGATGACAATTGTTTCTTCCACGGCTCTATTGAACGTCAATTCTAGGTCGTTAAGGGCGGGTAACTCCCCAAGAATACCAACATCATCCTTCTCTAGCTTATCAACAGTGATATGCAAGCTCTGGAGGTTATGGAGTTCCCTAATCCAGCTTGGGACCCGGGATATTCGCATCATGGAGAGTCCCATGAGGTTGGGGGGAGGAGGCGACAAGGTTAGTTCCTCAGGTATCCAAGAATCAGGTGAAAATACGTTCAGGGAGTCGAGGTTACAAAGTTTCCGCAAAGAAGAGCTTAGAACATTCATGTCCACATCTTCAGAAAAACCGGTTCTCAGGTACAGAAGTCTCAGATTTGTGAGCTCTCCTAGGCCCCTGATACTGTCGGTTGAGGTGTGCAACGTGTCAAACCATCGCAGACGCTGTAGGGATGTCATTTTACCGATGCCCTCAGGCAACAAACACGGCAGGTGAAAAATATGCAGAGACAACAAACACGGCAGGTGAAAAATATCCATTGGGATACATGACCCATCTATATCAAATGTTTCCAACTTTTGTAGCCCTCTAATCTGCGTTGGTAACTGGCAGTTATCACAGCCTTCAATCTGTATATGTCGCAGCTGATATAACTTACACAATCCTGTCAGGTCGATTTTCCGGTTGTCACCAACAGAACTAGAACTAAAGTCAGCAATAAAAACTCGAAGATACTTGAATTCTGCCAACGAAGGTATATTAGTGGAGCCTCTCCAGTTTGCAAATGATCGCACTTGTGACATATTAACGTCCCTTGGCAATGTTGCCCCATCCAAGTTGAAGAGCATCCGACGGGGCTTCTGAAGCTGTCCTGTAATGGCCTCTGGGTTGTCTACTACAGTGATAAAATTCTCTTCCGCGGACTTGTACAAGATAAGATCCAACAACATATCATGTACTTTGCAAGTTAACACTGACCCATGCATGCCAATCTGTGCAGGTTGAATAAGACTCATGTTGACAAGCTCATTGAAATAACTTATCGCAATCTGTTTTGGATTTTGTCCATGTGCTTTACTAACAAAGCCTTCAGAAATCCATAGGCTTACCAACTCATGCCTATATATTTCAGAGTCCTCCAGAAACATACCAAGATACAAGAAGCATGTCTTGAGGTGGTGAGGAAGATTTTTGTAGCTAAGGTTCAAGATCTGTCTCATTGCTTCCAAGGTAAGATTTGTGCCTGACACTGACCCCAATGAATTCAGTACATGTTTCCACCTCTCCTTTTGGTTGGAACTTTCACTTGCTAATAGGCTGGATATGCTAATGATTGCAAGTGGCAAACCACCACACTTCTTGATAATCTCAACTGAAACATCTCTGAGTTGACCCGGACAAGCTTCTTCAGAGCAAAATATCCTACCAAAAAACAATTTCCTCGAGTCTTCTTCACTAAGAGGTTTCATTTCAAGAATGTGCTCATGGTGACCGAAACAACATGCCCCAGCCACAGTCTTGATTCTTGTAGTTACTATTAATCTACTACCAATATTATTTTCTGGGAAAGCACATTTAATAATATTCCATGCTGATACATCCCATAGATCATCGATAATAACCAAGTACCTGCAAGAAAATCAGTACAGTGGTAAGTAAATTAACAGAAAATATCAAATATTTCAAAAGGTTCAATGTATACGAAAATATTCTTTATCGAATTAAATAGTAGTTCTCGTATAGAAGAACATAATATTAATTATTTTAAGGAAATCTAAGTATCAGAGGCACATGTGAACAACAACAATATAGAAAGTAAAAATAAGTACCTCTTGTTTTTAAGATTTTGCCTGACTTGGTCGAGAAGAACATTTAACTCACAGTCATGAAAAGATTGTCTACACCCAAGTTGGGTTAATAAACTATGCAGAAGTTTTGGCATATTTGGCTTTTGAGACACCGGCAAAAATGCACCACACTGAAATTCCCCCTCTAGCTTATGGTATACCTGACTGGCAAGTGTTGTTTTTCCCAAACCTCCAAAACCAACAACTGATACAATCTTCAACTTCTTCTCGTCACCTTTTAGCCAATTGACAAGCCCATTGGTTGGGCCCTCCATACCAACAAGTCTGGATGCATTTTCATAGAGTGCCACAACGCGCTGGTCAACTGCCACATTGCCAGATTTGGGGAAATCGATCTTATATCTTTCACGCCGATCACTTGTTTCATGCACAAGTTTCTTGATGTCCCCAATCTGCCCAGCGATCTGATGGCGGGCCGTTGAAGTTTTGAGGCGTTGAATGGTGTCGTGGACAAACCCAGTTTTTTTGCTTTTCTCCCCAATTTTGCACATGAAGTCATCAATAATATCCTCGATGTCGTACGACATCTCCCTGACCGTGTCCCTCCAGCTAGCGGTCTGTTTATCCAGCGTATCCACATCCGCAAGGCTCTCTAGAGCATCCTTCATGCTGCTCAGCTCATCGCTGATGTGCTTCACCTCCTTCCTCAGGTTCTTTAGCTTGGCGAACTCCTCCCCCATCAGGGTGGCCAGCTTACCCAGGAGAGAGTTCATTACCCCAGTAGAAGCGCTCACCATTATTCCAGCCATCTCGTGCTGGACAGGTATCTAGCTTGGCTCTCTAGTTATGCTTGTGCTGCACCTGAAACATGTAAATAACCCGCTGAATGAATGAAGTTTCCGTAGCAAAAAGGCCAAGAAACAAAAGGGGACAGAGACTTCAACAGTTCATCCATTGCAGAGCTTGAGGTGGTAAAAGCATGATGCGGTAAGAATCTGCACCTGAGCTGGAAGCTGAGCTTGAGGTGACCGAAGCAGCTCCCATTGCAGCCATTCCTCTTGGAGGCCTGCTTTAGATCCACCTAAGTGATGGGAAATGAAGAGTTAATTAGCTTGAGGTATCGTCCTCTAGATCCAGATCCCTTTTTCCCAAAGAAAATATAAACTCCAGATCCACCTCGAGAGCCAACGACAGTGAAATCCAGACCCACCACAATATCCAGAGCCAGTGAAATGTTATACTAACCAGTGAGAATAAAGTACGTATAAATATCTGAAGCCGGTCAAATTATAAAATTAGAAGGCGACGACTGAACCGGAGACAGGTACACAAACCTGAGCAGGTCGGTGAAGCAATGAAGCAGCAGCAGGCTTTCAACGGGGAGATGGAAGAACAACAACGACGTAGGTGCAGCAGAAGCCGCAGCAACAGCAGCGGGGTTGAGATGGTGGAGAAGCCGCAGCAACAGCAGGGGATTGATGGAGCGGAGCGGCGAGCTGTGACGAGCACAGGGGAGGAATTTGAGACGAG
>CBMN010002897.1:0-16012 GCA_000582825.1 Hordeum pubiflorum | reverse complement strand
AAAAAATAAGAAGGAAAACCAATAACTCTAGAAAAGCTCGGTCCTAAACTGCTGCGAGGAGGGATGCTAATATGAGCCAACCGGCCGAAAACACCAATCAAAGCAGACATGGGCTCCCTGAACGATTACTAATGTAATAGAAAACGCTCAAAAAGAAAAACTAATGTAATCTATACCTATTATTAAAAGAAATAGATATTCTTAGTCCGTCATACTATTTATACTTTAACCCCTACAAAATAAACGTATCAACCCTGTTGCACACTTTTTCTCGTACGTCGCCCCGTACCATGTTGTCCAGTCATCCCCACGTACCCGTGTAGGCATAGGATTATTATAAGTAGTAACCTAGGTTATCTGCTACTCCAATATATACATACGGGTACCTATGTAATTTTTAATATAATAATAATTTTGATCAATCAAATAAATAAAGTTGCTTTCCATCAGCGTGTCGTGTTGTCTCACGTGAGTTTCCGGCGAAAGCAAATGATCAAACCAGCCATTGCATAGTTTGCTTCGTACTTACAATTTTCCAATAAATCTTCAGAATTTCAATAGTTTGTTTATGTTTTTCAAATAAAAATTACTTTTTGATATAATGTTCGCGTTTTAAAAGTTAGTTCGAATTCAAAATCTGTTCGCAATTTTTTGACATTATTTCCAATTTTTAAGAAAATTTGTTCACGATGTTTTGCAACAAATGTTGACAAAATGGAAATAAAACGAAACTGCCATTGTACATTATTTGATGTTTAGTGCTGCTCTTTAACAACAATCAGTCGGTAGCTCTACTGGCTAGCAACCCATGTCTCTATCGGGATGTCCGGAGTTCGGCTCCTCCCTGTGATATTTTCCTTTTTTTGTCTCACTTGTACATTCGTTCGGCGTCCACGAATGGGCCGGCCCATTTCTGCATCTAAGGACTATTGGACGCACACGCGTTCAATTGGAGCCCTCTATGACTTGGCAGGTTCGATAGCGTTCTTGGCGAGATAATTACCTCTCCGATATGATTTCTCGGCCCGATTTGAAGTGCAGGAAGGCCCAATTTGTTCTTGTTTGTGGTAAGGGCCTTGGGCGCCCGGTGCATTCCTCAAAGATAAAGAAAAAAAAGGCGAGGTCGATGACACCACGCGCCACAAAATCTCAACTATTTAAGGAATGTTATCATTTGAGCGTCATTGTCTTTTTTTGCTGAAAAACTTTGGATCTATCATCAAAAATCATGATAGTACGAAGAACACATAAGCAATCCATATTGGATTGAGCCGAAGGCATGCCTCCTCATCGCCCCTCCCTCAACGAAGCCGGACAAACCTTATTGTAGTAGACAGTCAAGAAGTTGATTTGCTAAGACCCCCAATGACCAGCGCACTAGAACAACAACCAGCATCGATGAAAAGAAATGTAGATCAAAACAATATAACTTGTAGACACACGAACGTAGACAAACAAAGACTGGATCCATGAAGGCCCATTGAAGACAAAGACCGATCGAATCGAATAGCGCGACATCCGTCGGAGACACATCTTCACACGTCCTCCGACGACATGAGACGCATCACCACGACGAATGCCAGGCAGGAAGAATCTTATTTCACCTATAGGGAGCCGTCATCGCACCGTTTTTTCTGAGTAGAACAGAAACACTAAACAAACTCGACAAGGAACGCAATCCACCATACGTGTGCATGACTTTTGACTTTAAGGCCACAAGAAACAAGACAGATCCACGACAATGCCCCACGAAAGGCAGCGAAACCTAAACACCTGGGAGTCTTTGTTCTCACTTGAGCGACGGTTGATACAAATAGTCACCTCGCCAGAAATCTGTTGTAACAGTATCTGATATATCGTGGCACATGTGAACTTTGGAGTTGAAACCCATCAGATATATCGTGGCACATGCCCCAGTTGAACTTTGAAATTGAAACCCACATGGCCGTATATACGAACGAGAGTAAAAAAAGAGACAGGCAGTACTATGGCACATTCGGTTACATGGGACACACCGCCGACATAGCAGTCAGTCACGACTAGCAGGCGCTGACAAGCGCATCTTTTTTTTGTGTGTGTGTTGTTGCGGGGATCATCTTTGGATTATTATCTGTAGTACTGTATACAAGTACGAGCGATACCTTTTCGAAAAAAAAGTACGAGCGGTAACAGGACCCGCAAAAAAAAGAGTGATATACGCATATTTCGTGAACCATGTTTTTTTCTTTTTTTTTATTACAATCAACCATCAACAGCCACATATGCGTTAGAAGTAAATGGGCCACACCCATAAGGTTGGTTGCAATGGGTAGTATCATAAGTTAGTATCATGCATATATTAGTATGATCATTTCATATATTGTCATGTATGACACATAATACTATAACATTTATTATGATACACTATCATGATATGATACCCAACCATCTATTTCTTCACTTAATTCTATGCCACCTCATCAAAATGGTCTAGTTGGTATGTATGATACTAGCTGTGATACTCTTATCACGACCAGCCTAACAATTTCTAAAATCTCAAATAGTGGCCATGAATAAAATATCAAGTGGTGGCTTTAAGTTTAATATCATCCAGGAAATTGAGGAAGATTTGGACCTCTTTATATAGTGGGTTCTCTACACCACACTTAGTAATTCGCGAAGGAGAGAAATAGAAGACCACATGACCGAGCTCGCTCGCGTGGCTGAGGCGGCTCATGCACGCAACATGCATGTGAATGGTCCATCGAAATCCGATCCGTTGCCTTGCAGGGGAGTAACTTCATTTTGCCGTTTATTTTTTGGTGTCTTGACGAACAAGTTCATTGTTTTCTTGTCCGGTAAGTTTGACTTAGAAACCACATCGGGTTGTGATCGTGATCGTGATACGATACTGTCTCTGGTTCTCCTATATATACTTCTTAGTGGCCTCAGTCAACAACACGTCGAAAACACCTAGTGTTTTGCCTCATCTCGCAACTTGCGTCGTCACCGTAGTCTAGTCTATCCCGAACACCGACATGCATCGGCGTGCGGGAGAGTAGGTCTCCGGAACCGTCGTCCTTGGGATCCTGTACCAGGAGAGGACGAATTAGGTTCTTGGGAAGTGATCCGCGCAACTGATTAAGTTCGTCATCACGGTTCGTATTCCATTGAAGTTAGCCGGCGTTACTCATCGCCGTCTTCATAGCCGTCAACAATAGATCGATGCCAACATCGTCATCAACATTGTCGCTCCTGCAACAGCTAACGAACAGTACGTCCATCATGATCTGTTCATGTCTCGATCTGTAGTTGTTGTTTCATGTGTGGTGCTTCTGTGCATGTTTTCCTGTTCATCTAGTATGCTAGATTGTTGCATGCTGATTTTTTTATAGTCGTGAATTATTTACTGGAATTAACCATGAACTCGCCTAATTTGCCAACAACCCAAAAACCTAATTGTAGTCAATTTCTTGAGTTAACTATGGATGGATTCGCTGATGCACTAAGGCTGTTTATCGATGTGCACTTTAAGAGGTGGCAAGTTAAGTCCACGCTCTGGTTGACTGCTCGGAAAGTTTGTCACGTTAGTGTTGGCATGCCAGAGGGAATTTATTTGGAAGATCAGAAAAAGTTCCAGGAAGCCAATACTATATTTGTGGGATGTATTTTGAGTGTTCTTGCTGACCGTCTATGTGATGTGTACATCCACATACAAGATGGAAAGACACTGTGGGATGCACTGAATGCTAAATTTGATACAACAGATGCAGCGTACATCATGGAGAGTTTCCACGAGTACAAGATGGTGAATAACCGTTTTATGGTTGAACAAGCTCATGAGATACAGTGCATTGTGAAGGAACTGGAACTCCTTAAGTGTGTTCTACCTGATAAATTCGTGGCTAGGTGCGTGATTGCAAAGTTACCTCCTTCATGGAGGAATTTGCCACAACTCTGAAACATAAGAGACGGGAGATATCAGCTGAAAATCTGATTGTATCTCCTGATGTTGAAGGGAAAGCTCGGGCTAAAGAAACAACTGAGAGAGGAGGTGAGGTTCATCCTACCGCCAATATGGTGCAGAGGTACCCACAGAACAAGAACAAAGGAAAGAACATGCATGTTTTCAATAGGCCTGTCATGACTACTACCTTCCAGAAGAAGAAGTTTAACAAGGCCGAGCTATGGTGCTACGCCTATGGGAAGCCCCGACACTTTTCCAAGGAATGCCCAGAACGTGCGAACCACGGAGGGAAAACGACCTCCAAGACTGTCAACATGGTTACCGCTAGCAATATTGATGGCTATGGTAACTTACCAATTGTTCTTTTAGCATTTCAATCATCTTTGTGGTGGATTGATTCAGGTGCTCACATTCACGTGTTTGTGTGTGTGCGCGTTGGATTCTCTTTGTTCACTTCTTATTAGGACTCGAGGGATTCTTCCGTCCTAATGGGTAATGGTTCACATCTGTTCGTGACATTGGCATGGTGGATCTGAAGTTCACTTCGGGGAAGATCATGCAGCTAAGGGACGTGCACGATGTACCTAATATAAACAAGAATCTAGTTAGTGGCTCCCTTCTATGTCGAGATGGGTTTAAGGTAGTTTTAGAGTCGAATAAAGTAATTGTGTGGAGATTTGGACAATTTATAAGCAGAGTGCAGAGGCTTGTTCCTCTTTTCCCTTTCAGATTTTTGCAATAAGTGAGTAAACCAAATATGTGCTAGTATTAATGATGATGCAAGTGTTTGGCACTCTCGTTTATGTCACATTAATTTTGGTTTGATGTCTTGGCTATCCAGTATGAGTTTGATTCTGAATTTCACTGTTCCCAAAAGTTCTAAGTGCCATAGTTTTGTGCAATGGTAGAACCTTGAAAGCCCCACACAGCTGTCGTGGAGAGAAACTTGACACCTCTAGAACTAATACATTCTAATCTATGTGAGATAAAGGTGTGTTGACAAAAGGAAGAAAGAGATATTTCATGACGTTGATTGATGATGCGACTAGATTTGGCTATGTTTATTTGTTGCAAACTAAAGATGAAGCTTTATAGTACTTTAAAATCTATAAAACTGAAGTTGCAAATAAACTAGAGAGAAAGATCGAGCGTCTTAGGTCGGATCATGGTGGAGAGTATTTTCCCAAAGCATCTGATGAATTTTGTGAAGAACACGATAGTATTCACGATAGGATGCCTCCCTCTTCATCCCAATCGAAGGGGGTTGTCGAGAGAAAAATGACACATCGACTGACTTGGTGAATGCCATGTTAGACACTACTGGTTTATCTAAGGCATGGTGGGGGAATGCTCTATTGACTTTGTGTCATGTCCTGAAAAGAGTTCCTAACAATAATAAAGAGAAAAAAACCTTATGAGGAGTGGGTTGGGAAAAAACCATCACTTTCTTATTTGTGCACTTGGCGATGCTTGGCAAAGGTCAATATTCATATCCCTGAGAAAGACAAACTCAGGCAAAAGACAATGGATTGTGTCTTTCTAGGTTATGCTCAACGGAGCATTGCATTGATTTTACTGGTTAAATCCGAGGTACTTGGTATCCATGTTGATACGATAATGGAATCTCGTGATGCAACATTTTTTGAGAATATATTTCTAATGAAATATATGCATAGCATTGCAAGATTTTCTTGTGAGATGAGTCTTGAATCTAGTACATCTGATGAGTATTTCTAACAATCACATGAGGAAGTCCTTGAGAAGGATAACGATGAAGCTCCTATGAGGAGCAAGAGACAAAGGGTTGCAAAATCCTTTGGTGATGATTTCATTATATACCTTGTGGAAGACACTCCCAAGTCTATTGCAGAGGCATATGCATCTCTCGATGTAGATGATTGGAAAGAAGTTGTTCATAATGAGATGGACTAAATGCTTTGTAATGGAACCTGGGAGCTAACTGAAGGATCCTATGGTTGTAAACCTATGGGCTGTAAGTGGGTGTAAAAAGAAGCTAAGGTTTGATGGTACTATTTATAGGTATAAGGCGCGGCTTGTGGCCAAGGGCTACACACAGAAAGAAGGCGAAGATTACTTTTAAACCTATTCACCCGTTGCTAGAGTGACCACCATTCGGGTGCTACTTTCCCTAGCTACCTCTTATGGTATTATCATTCATCAAATGGATGTAAAGACAACTTTCCTAAATGGAGAGTTGGAAGATGAAATATATATGGATCATCCTAATGGATTTATGGTAAAGGGTGAAGAGAGAAAGTATGCAAGTTGTTAAAAATCTTTGTATGTTCTAAAACATGCACCTAAGAAATGGCATGAGAAGTTTGAAAGAACTATGCCATCTGTAGGATTTGTCATTAATGAGACTGATAGGTGTGTTTACTATCATCTTGGTGGGGGCAATAGTGTTATATTATGTTTGTATGTGGATGACATACTAATCTTTGGCACAAACATGGATGCGATCAATGAGGTCAAGTCTTTTCTATCAAAGAGTTTTGGCATGAAAGAGATGGGAGAAGCCAATGTGATTCTGAACATCAAACTTATTAAGGATGAGAATGGGATTACTCTAACACAATCATAATATGTTGAGAAGGCCTTGATCCAGTTCGACTTTATGGATAGCAAGTCATCTCCATAACCTTATGATCCCAACGTGACACTCAGAAAGAACAAGAAACAAATGACACATCAATTAAGATACTCTCAAATTATTGGTTCACTCGTGTACTTAGCTAGAGCAACAAGGCTAGATATCTCTTTTCTTGTGAGCAAACTGAGTAGGTTCATGTCCAACCCGAGTGATTATCACTGGCATGCACTAGAAGGGTTTTGCGTTATCTGAGAGGTATTACGAGTTAAAAATTCACTATTAAGGGCATCCGGCCTGCTATGCTAGAAGGATATAGTGATTCGAACTAGATATAGTATGTATTTACTCGTGGAGGTGGCACAGTGTCATGGAGGTCTTGCAAACAGATCATATTGATGAGGTCAACTATGAAAGAAGAACTAACTACCACTACTAGGGAAAAGCTTATAGGTAGCCGCTTACTAGTGGCGCGCTATATTGACCCGCGCTACTGCTACTTACTAGTAGCGCACTATATTCGACCCGCGCTACTTCTAAGTTGATAGTAGTAGCGAGGGGTATAAACCCTCGCTACTACTAAGTGGTCTCTACCATGTCCACCCGGGACAGGCCACAGTAGTAGCGAGGGGTATAAACCCGCGCTACTACTAAGTTGATAGTAGTAGCGAGGGGTATAAACCCGCGCTACTACTAAGTTGTCTCTACCACTTGCACTTCCCAGCCAAAATATCTACACCTTTTCCCTCTCCTTCTCCCTCTCCCTCCTTGCCTGTTCCCTCTCTCGCTCACTCTTCCCTCACACTCTTTCGCTCGCTCTTGGTGTCGTCGCCCGACATCCGCCACCATCACCCGCCTCTGTCGCTATTGTTCGCCGTCGCCCCTCGTCGACTGTCGTCTTCCACCCTCGCCCTCACATCCACCAAGGTATATCTCCCTCCTCCCTCCCCTCCCTCTCTTCTCCCTCCTCCAGCAGAGCACCATCCATGTTGGCGGCCAGATCCACCATGGATGCAACCACTTCCACCTCCTCGTCGGGATAGGGCGTCTGGTCGAAATCCGGCAGCCACCCAGGAGTTGCTCCTCCTACTTCTCTCAATCTCTCTCTTCCTCTTCTAATCTTTTTCTCTTCTTTTGTAGCAGAAATAGAGGAGAGGTGCGTGGACGAGTCGGGCGGGGAAGCACCATCACCATGGACGACTACATCCCCTCTAGGACCAGCATTAGCTATGGATGGAGAGGACGAGGACGCCCTGTAGCACCAGCCATGGATTGAATTTTTTTAATTCATAATTAGGTAGTAGTAGCGCTGGTTCTGGCCCGCGCTACATGTAACTAGCAGTGGTTGAAAAAACTATGCCGACAGCCACCCAGAATGGCTGCGAGAGCTCTTGATGGACTTGCTTGTGGTTGAAAAAACTATGCCGGCTATTTTTCTAAATTGTGAAAACCAAACGGTTATTGCTAAAAGTGAACAATTCTAAGGACGGTGTGAAGTCATCAGGACATGTGAAGAGGCGTTTGAAATTTGTGAGGAAGTTGAGAAACTCTGGAGTAGTAATAACTATTATGTATATTCAAATAGGAAAAAAACTGGCACATCCCTTTACAAAGGGACTATCACGAAATATGATAGATATTGCATGGAGGGGGATGGGCATGAGACCAATAGCTGTTACACCATAGTAGTAACCCAATCGGTGATCCTGTGAATTAGGACCTATGAAGAACAAACTATTGGTTAACTGAGGAGAGTAATATGTGACCATCTCTAGGTGAACAAGCAAAATTCTTAGAGCTGTAAGGAAGGTTGGCAACATGCCTTAATGTGGTTATATATTGGCTATGATAAGCAAATATGTTGTCCTCCAGATCACTCTTGATAGAACACACCTATATGAGCTCCGATTGTGAACGTTGCAGTCTATGAGATTTGAGTGATCTCTAGTAAGCTCACGAAGAGACCAGGGAGTACGCCGTATAAGCTCCGAACCGCGGGGTAGCCTACTGGTAGCCTGGTACTTGTTAAGACTTTTGGTGAAACATGTTCACTCAAAACTAGCAATTCAAGTCATAGTCCATTGTCAAGTTGTGGATGGGCGTAGCTTAAAGTTTTAGGTAGAAGTTCAACTTAACAGTCTCTGCTGAAACACTAGTATATTAAACAAGTGATGAGAAAAGGTAAATCTTTAAATGGGTATTTGAGATCTGGTGGGGGATTGTTAGAAAGAAATGGGCTAGGCCTATAAAAATTTATGAAATCTCAAATAGTGGCACATGAATAAAATAACAACTCGTGGCTCTAAGTTTAGTCCCACCCCGGAAGTTGAGGAGGAGTTGGACCTCTTTATATAGGGGGTTCTCTACACCACACCTAGTAACGTGTGAAGGAGAGAAATAGGAGACCACACACGATCTCTCGCCGGGCTCGGGCATGGGCCGGGGCGGTGAGTGCATGCGTCCACCAAAATCCGGTCATTTGCCTTGCAGGGACGCAACTTCCTTTCGCCTTTTTTATTTTTATGGTGTATTGACGGACAAGTTCATTGATTCCTTGTCTGATAAGTTTGACTTGGAAACCAAGTTGGTTGAGATCGTGATCACGACACGATACCGCCTCTGGTTCTCCTATATATACTGCTTACCGGCCTCGGCCAACAACACATCGAAAATACCTAGGGTTCTGCCTCATCTAGCAACTTACATCGCCAGCGTAGTCTACTCTATCCCGAACGCCGACGGGCACGGCGTTCGGGAGAGCGGGTCTGTGAAACCATTTTTCCTGCGATCCTTCACTAGGAGAGAACGAATTAGGTTTTGGGGAGCGCTCTGCATGACTGCTTAAGTTCATCATCATGGGTCGTATTCCGTCCAAGTTGGACGGTGCTATTCATCGTCCTCGTCATCGCCATCAACAACAGATCGTCGCCAGCATCATCATCAACACTGTCACTCCTGCAGTAGCTAACGAACAATATGCGCCCATCGTGATATGTTCATGTCTCTATTTGTAGTTGTTGTTTCATGTGCGATGTTTCTGTGCATGTTCTCGTGTTCACCTAGTATGCTAGAATTATTTACTGGAATTAAATGAATCTGCCTAATTTTCTAACACTAAGTTTTCAGAAATATGGAGTCCTCCCGCCATCTGGTCTGAGACTGCAATGTTGTTGTGGCCATCTGGAATCAGGCCGCCAGCTGGAATGGGTGTAATGCATTGAAGCATGAAATTTGGGCCAATGCAAAAAATATTAACGGAGACGGCCTCTTGGCTCATAAGTTGGCGTCATAAGTTGCATCGCACCAAGACAAGTAAGGCGAGGAATCAAGTCCATGATCATTTTGATCATCAGATTTGGCAGGAGCACAACAACTGTTTGTTCAGGGGGGAAATCAGGGACGTCATCAAGGCCATAAGATCAACGCTTGAATTATGGCGCCTCGCGGGAGAATTTTTTTGGAAGAGCCCCTTCACGAATCCATCGTGAGAGCTAGACTAGTTTCTCTGCCTCTGAGCAATTTTTTTCTTTCTTTTTCCATCTTCTCTTTTTCCGCTTCGATCACTTGATCAACAATGTTTCATCTGCTCTCCCGCTAAATCAATGAATGCGAGCTATGCTGGATCTTTCATTATTTATTTTTTTACAAAATTACACACACGTTGTTGCTATATTCTTGACCTTTTTTAAGGAAGCCTCTTCTGTTATTCTTGTACCGTTGTACTTTGTACGCACGTAAAAACATGCATATTTGCCATATATTTTTGCTAGTGTAAAATTATAGAAGCCCATCTCCTAGGCGTATATGCCCGCCCCGCGTGCGCCAAAAGTCCACACCACACGTACAAACTCGTCAAGGACTAGGAGTGAGGGAAACTATACACGCGACACAGTTTCAGTTCAGGTTTTCCTCCGCATTGCCCCCATGCTATAGCAACCCGGTGCATGATTCAGTGCGGGCGCACACCTGAAACTCTTTTGAAGACACACGCCTGAAACTCTTTTGAAGACACACGCCTGAAACTGAAATGCAATTCAGCTGCCTGGTCTCCGAGCTGCTTCGTAACCCCCCCGCGCACGACCATGAGGTCAATGTTGGTACTGCTCCATCTTGCAACTTCAAGGCGAAAGGCATCAATATGACCAAGGCTCCATCTTGGTTAACATTTGAGAAGAATGTATGTAAATCCTAAGAGAAAAAACTTAAGCATTTCGGCAATGTGCAAGTATCAGCGAGCAAGAAGATTGTTAGAGCATTTGGAGTGTTGGGATTGTTCGTTTCTGGAATAAGGATATATAGGCAAAAATCATGACATGTTGTGTGATTCTATACCATATGATCAACAAGAATGAGAGGGAAATGCAAGACCCGTGGACTATGAAAATTTTGGCACAGTTGTCAAGCCCGGCAGGCACACAAACCACATTCGATCATTTTTTGAGGTGTATCAAGAGATTGAAGGCCAGGCCTTCTATTATCAGATGAAGGATAATCTGGTTGAGTATCATTGACAACTAGCCGAAGATAGTGTTTTTTTTTGTAATTCATATATTTTTACTTGAACAATCTTTATCAATTATTATTGTATTTGGATTATGGGTTTGTAATAATATTAATTTAATTATTGTTTTTATTGTTGTAGTTGGATATTTGTAATAATATTAATGTAGTTATTGTTTTTATTATTGTAGTTGTATAGAAAGAGGAATTGACCCCTTTAATTAGCCAACAACGTGTCGTTTGCAAACGTTTTATGGACAATTTCCTGAGAAACACATGGCAGTTTCTGACAACACAAGAATTTACTTTAAAAGTTGTCGTGCTTGATTGAAGAAATTGTCATGTTCTACACAACATAATTGCTGTGAGAAAACGTTTACAAATGCAATCTCCCAGCGAACGTTCGCTGAATAGCATTAACGAAGAAAACAGGAAAAACAATAGAGACATAATTACGAATTATGTATGGTGATTCCGTGTTTACCTACAATCTCGGCAGCTCCCCGGCCGACCTCCGCTGCGTCGCCAGCCCACATGCGTCTCTGTCGTCGCGCGCACCTGCTGTGTCCGGGCTGTCATTCTCCTCCTCCTCGATCGATTCCTTCATTCATTCCCCTAACCGCCTCGTGATCAGAATTCTATATAAGCCTCGAAACAGTCACACACACCGACCCATCACTGCACCACCGGCCGTCCCTCTTTCAGCCGATCGATCCCTTTCATTTCATCACACGACTCCTTTTACAAGCTAGTGATGGCCGTGAGCTCGAAGCAGGCCTATGCCTGCGTAGTGCTCGTGGTGCTCTGCATTGCCGCGCGGACGGCGGCGGCCTGGGGGAGAATCGACGACCGCCTGGAGGTGAACTGGGGCCGTGGCAGCCACGGGACGGTCTCGGCCGACGGCCAGGTCTTGTCGCTGTCGCTCGATCGCAACTCCGGCTCCGGCTTCCGGTCCAAGGACACGTACCTCTACGCGCGCACCGACGTGCAGATCAAGCTCGCCCCCGGCAACTCCGCCGGCACAGTCACCACGTGCTACGTAAGATAGCTGGCGATCAATGTGCATTTTTCTGGTTTGATGACGAGCTCAGCTCATACATATCAATGTAAATACTGCAGTTCCTGTCGGAGGGGTCATGGGCGAACCACGACGAGATCGACCTGGAGTTCCTGGGCAACTCCACCGGCGAGCCGTACACGCTCCACACCAACGTCTACATCAACGGCACCGGCAGCAAGGAGCAGCAGTTCCACCTCTGGTTCGACCCCACCGCCGACTTCCACACCTACTCCATCGTCTGGACTCCCATGCACATCCTGTGAGCAGACCGAGTACCCCTCCCATACAAATTGCGCATTCATCCATGGCATGTGTGGCCAAACTGACACCGGATTGCTCTGCAGTGTGCTGGTGGATGGCACGCCGATCCGGGAGCTGAAGAACCACGCGGACAGGGGCATGGCGTACCCGTCGTGGCAGCGGATGCGGCTGTACGGGAGCCTGTGGAACGCCGAGGACTGGGCCACGCAGGGCGGCCGCGTCAAGACGGACTGGTCGCTGGCGCCCTTCATCGCGCAGTACCGCAACTTCACCGCCACCACCTCGTCGCCGGGCGGAGGCGGGTACTACGACCAGGAGATGGACGCGACGGCGCAGCAGGCCATGAAATGGGCGCGGGACACGTACATGGTGTACAACTACTGCGCGGACAGCAGGAGGTTCCCCTACGGCTCGCCGCCCGAGTGCTACATGCCGTAGAGATCCGGTGATGCTCCTTCCATCGGTTGTACAACTACTTTGAGTGCAGAGTCGCTTACACTTACACATGCGTAGAGCACAGAGCACTAGCTAGGAGGATCCAGGGGAGGGTATACACCCATGCTAGCGTTGACCTCATTTCTTGTCAAGATTTGTTCATTCTTTTTTGTACAAGATAAAGAAATACTAGCTATATACATACGGAGGTATGTTCATGCTACTGCTCATTATATAATTTATATAGGGCCTGTTTGGTTGATGAATAACTTTGTCATAGGTTACCACAATTGTCTTAGCCTAGAGCATCTATAGTCGGACTTGACAAATTTAGCCCCATAAACGTCGGATGCGCCCGGGGGCGACCTTAGACAGCACCAACGCCTCCTAATGTCCTGCTGCACAAACTCCTCATATGGGAACCTCAAATCCATGCAAATTCACGCACGGCGATCATACATCTGAATGCCACAAAGTCTTTGATTCCAACATCATTGCAGCTTCACGAACAATAGCCCAACGAGTTTGAAGCAATTTGAATGCCCTCTTCACATCAATGGCATTGTTGCAATGACATTGTTTGTTGCCATGGGGATCGGATATGGTCTTCACAAATGCCATCTACTGAGGATAGATACCATCGACAACGTAGTACCCGATGTTAACGGTGTAGTTACACGACGGCGCATCCCTATCACAAAGTCTCTTGCAAGATCGCTGGAGCACATTGTCGTTGTAAGAACCAAGCATGCCAAAAAAGCTTGGCAAATCCACAAGTCCCTTGATACCACTGCTTCTAATAAGATGATGGCCTCTTTGGTGTGACCTTGGTACATCCTGCTCAAACCTTTCCGAAGTTCTTTCATTGCTAATGCATGCAATCAACTGAACCGAGCATACATGAACCGGCGCGGCAATCAACTGAACTGGCGCGGCAATCAACTGTACCCAGGCTCCTATGCATGGTGTACCGGCGCGGCAAGTATGGCGGGGAGGAGTTTCGTGTTAGTGGTTACGGCGCTGTGAGGTCAGGACGGCGGCGGAGCTTGGTGGCGGCGGAGCTATGGGAGGACCGGCGTGGACGAGGGAGAAGAGAGGAGGCCAAAAGGGCATATCCTTCTAGGCCGGGGGCAATTTGATGAAATTTGTGGTGGATCGCTTTTGTCGGATCCGACGTGGCAGACGCGCCTGGTTGTGTCCAAGTCTCCCCATATCCGCCCCAAATGTGGACTGGATATGAAGGGTGATGGTTAGCCCGAACGTATAGGGTTGGTTTGAGGGGGGCATCGGGGTCGCGATTTCTTGACCGGTGGTCAGTGACCCGGCCGTCTGCCCGGAGGTATATTGCCAGTATAAGGTAAATGCTCTTAGGTGATCAATTATCTCGCTCATGACTTTGTCCTAGAAAAATTTATATGGCTCATACTACAACAATGGCTTCAGTTCATAGTCACATGGCTCATCCTAGCAATCTAGAGGCCCTTGTGTGAACTAGGTATAATGGGACATATGCTATGTTTTCAGTTTGCTATTCTTTAACAATATGAACACCTATCACCTTCAAGTGCTCAGCAACAACATTTCTCAAATAAATTTTGTGCATAGCATCCTTTTGTGATTCAATTAATTGATCTGTAAGTTTCCTCGTGTTTCTTGTCTCACAACTAGTTAACCGGCTTTTAGGCAACATTAGATGTTGAAAAAAAGATAGAGAACACGTGAATTCTTGAACGCCGACTCACGAGCATCGGAGTAAATTAGAAGAAATCCCATGCTCCAACTATCCAATAAACCCAATTCAAGCAAGCATCATGTGTCGCACAACAAGGGAGGAAATAAGTCAAACATCAATTCACCAAAATAGAAATAAATATATAAGTGTAAAAGAGTTTGATCCGAAATTACCCAAGTAATGAATGGCTTGGGTGCTTGGCTTGAACAACGCATGAACTCCACGTCTCCACTCCATTGGGCCATGTCCCGCAATGGATGGTGTGTGCCGGGATGTACCGGTGATTTGTCATCTGCTCGCCTCTGCCCGCCAGGGTCTTGGGGTAAATATAGGATGAATAAACATGAAAAAAATATCCATGAATAATGGCAACTAACAATATTAATTGATTACCTTATGGTGTTGGGGTTCTGGCCTCTTAGGAACTCCGTGCAATCAATCGGAGAGACGAACAAGCGTTGGCGGCGTGTTTCTACGAGAAAATGAAGCAATACACGTCATTAATTGTTTGTGCCATGATTTTCATCTCTTAATGGTCTGGGCCTCCTTGCTTTCTACTCCCTCTTTTTTTAGTTACTCGGCATATTAGGTTTGTCTAAAGTCAAACTTTATAAATTTCAATAAATTTGAGATAATGGTTGCAGTTGGTCTCTTCAATCAATTCACTTAACTTCTATTTTATTTTTCAAATAGTTCATATAAGTTTCAAGTAGTGGTTGGTCAGTTGGTCTCCTCAAATAGTTCACTTGACTTCTATTTTATGATTCACGTTGTTCGCTTAACTTTCAGGTTGTAGTTTTGTTTCTGTGTCAATTGGCGCAATGGGTCATCTAGTAAGCTCAATGGATTCATGAACCAACATAGCAACAATACAACTAACACGATCTACACCGACGAGGAAACAAACTCAATAACATACCATACTACCATAATATTCCTACACATGCATAGTATCATAAATGTGACATAGAACTACATGCATATAAAAATAATAGGATGAAGAATGATCAAAGTGTAACTTGCCTGGTAAGTTTTATGATGGTCGTCACACTCAGAGCTATCTATCGTAAGTGAATAAATCCAAATAAACAATCATGCCATAAAGAAGAATCAAAAGAATGAATAAAAAATATGACAAGTTTAAGAAACAACAACATAAAATAGGATTAATATATAACTAGTAGAATGCCTCTGTTTTGCAATGGGCTGCATTGACGACTTCTTTTTTATCGTTATAATGCGGGGTTTTTTCTTCCTTCCCCCAACTAACAACCATACTAAAATATCAAGAGCTAAAAACATATTTCTCGAAGCACATTCCTACAACACATTCAACATGAAAGTTATGGCATACAGATTGGGAACAAACACAATGGTGACTTACCACCAAATCCCATTTATATTTCAGAACGTGGTTTTGCTAACAATGTGTGCCTTCAAGTTCTCTCTTCCTCTCTCTCTCTCTCT
>CBMN010002894.1:0-11130 GCA_000582825.1 Hordeum pubiflorum | reverse complement strand
TATATAAGTGCATTCGTGCAGCTAACTCAAATCAAAGCCTGCTCAAACCCCGTGACATCCATGGGCCGCCCGGGCCGTTCGCGCGGCCTCCCGCGCCGGCCCGCGCGGTTTCGCCGCGAAGAAGGAAGAACCGGCGGCAAGCGGCTCGCGGCGCCACCAGTTTTCGAAGTTTCGAAAGGCGCACGCGCGCACGGCCCCGCCCGCGAAACCCCAGCGGATTGTATGGTGTCTCATTATTCTTTCCCATTTGTTATTACCTTTTCCCCTCGGCGTACGCGCCGCGTGTCTCTGCCGATGGGCCCCCACTTCTCCCGCCGAGCGCCCCGCGCCGTGTCGGCTCCCCGAGCCCAGTGAGCCGAGGGACACTGGCAGGCGGGCCCGTCCCCGCGGCGCCGCGAGGCGATAAAGACTCGTGTCGCTCGCCCGTCCGTCGGTCTCCTCGGGCTCGTTCGAGTTCGACTTGGCTACTCAGGCTCAGACCCAGACACCGACCCGAGGGACCGAACGAACCCATCTTCCTCCACCTCTCCGCCGACTCCTCCTATTCCGGCCGGTCGCCGGCGCCGGGGAGAAGCAGCAGCATGCCGCCCAAGCGCGGGCGGGGGAGCGGACGGGGCCGCGGGAGGCCGCGCAAGGTCCCGCCCGCGGACGAGGCGAGCGGCGGGGGAACCGAGGTCCAGCACCTAGGTCTGCTCGATCTCCCCTCCGCCTCCACCGCCGAGCCCACGCGCGGGCGCGGCAGGCGCGGCCGGGGGAGCCGCGCGCGAGGGCGCGGACGAGCACCCGCCGTGAAAGCCGAGGGATACCTAGTGCCCTACTCCACTAGCTAGGTCTCCCCTCCCCCCACCTCCCCTCCGGGCTCTCCGAGAGCATCCGGCCGCCGCCAGCTCCTCCGCCGCCGCGGGGAGCGCCTCCGGGGCCCGTCTCGGCGCGGCCGGCTCCCTGCCGCCGTCCGCGCTGGGTGCTTCTTCTGGCTCCTGCCCTTTTATCGCCTGCTTCCGGGAGCGGGAAACCAACCCAGGCCGCCGTATCTCGCCTAGGGTTTGGCGGTCGGTGTCGCCCAGTCTGTTCGTTCGCCTAGCACATTCATGAGCTAGGGTTTTAAGCGTCATCCACCACGCTTCAATACATACACACCAGCGAGTTTCAGCAGCTCGCCCCAAATGCTCAATGGTTGCTTGGTCGTGTTGGCAGGAGGAGGACGACACGAAGGAGGTCAACGGGGAGTTGCCGCCGCCTTCGACGGTGGTCAGTGTATATTCCCCGCCAATTTTGAAAGAGATTCCGTGGAGGTTCCTGAAATTCTCAATGGCTGGTTGTTGTTGGTCCTGGGTTGCAGGAGAACGGCGCGGAGAAGGGCAATGAAGAGATGCCGCCACAGGATTCTGCCGAGGTCATTGTTTTTTCTTATAGCATGCGACTTTCATGGATTGAATTGTTTTAGAAAGCAGTAGTAATCCTTGCATCGTTTCACCCTCATGCTGGGTTTCTCAATACCAGGAGGAGAAAGATACACAAGGGGGCACTGAGAACTCAAGACCAGCAAGAAAACGCAAGTGGGATCCTGTTGCTGACCCCTCCTCTCTCGAGCCTCGGCCTGCACGAGTTAGGAAGACGCGGAATCCTCTTCCGATGGTAGATGATCCACCTAAGGTGAAGAAAGCTAAGGTGCAAGCTACGGTGAAAGCTAAGGTGCAGTTTTTTACCTTTCTTGTTGATACTAGTCCCATCTCTTTAAGTTTTTCAGGACTAACGGGTGGTGGATGAATGGTTAGGACAGTATGCGCCTACGTAGCTTGTGCATTATTCGTAAGAGACTGCTTAGTTGTTTGTATGTTCCCCTGTATTGGACACACATGAATATTCCAATTTCTATTCACCTTGTATATACGTGGACTAGAAGCACAACTGGCAATTCATATACTCCCTAAGCGACGGTTCAGCTACCAAAGAAATATATGTGAAATACTTTATATAATAAGTGCCTACATTTCCGGGTAACCTGCTCACATTGTAGCCTTTACCTTTCCCAGTATGGACATAGTACATGATATTTGTTTGTTTGTGTCTGGAATTTGCAGGATAAAAGGTCAGATGGAACTTCAACCATGTGTCATCAGTGCCAGAGGAGGGACAAAGGGAGAGTTGTGCAGTGTCTTGGCTGCAAAGACTACACGAGGAGATACTGCGTGAAGTGCATAGATCGCTGGTTTGTGCCCTTTATAAGCATTCATGTTGATCACTTGGTTTTGTTGCATTTGTCCTCCCTGTTTTTGTAGAGCTATAACACTTGTGTTTGTTTAATCTCTTGTTTTATACTCCCTCCCTCCCATATTAATTGTTGCTCAAACGGATGTAGCTAGCATGAGGAGACAGGTCTAGCAGTTTATACGGCTAGATACATCTGTTTGAGTGACAATTTTTAATATGGGACGGAGGGATTAGTACTTGGTTCAGTCACCATCATGTGTTTGTTAACAAAATGGCCTGGCTTGTGTTTGTGGCGTGATCTGAACAGGTATCCACATTTAACAGAAGATGACTTTGTGAATAGTTGTCCATCTTGTCGCAATAACTGCAACTGCAAGACATGTCTGCGGAAAAACATAATAAAGAAGGTAATGCCTTCAGGCTTCGTTTCAGTTTTTTTTCATGTCTGCAGTTTGTTTGAAACTCCCATGCATCTATAGACTTGCATAATCCCTGAAGCAACATGAATGGGCAAATGACATGGTTGCTTTAAATTTGTGTTTTCCACTGTAGTGCAGTGTATAGTAAAAAAAACTGCCAATGCTGTTGTACCGTAACGGTAAGCTCTCCAGGTGAGGAGCTGCTGGTCAGGGCTCAAATCCTGATGGTACCAAAAAATGGTCCCTCACTGGCTCCCATGCTAGTGGCTGTGCGCCGGCCTGTAGTTAGTTGTAACAGTGTGGCCCATGGGGGGAGGGGCAGTGGTGGTGGCCTTTTCTTGGTTGGTTGACTGAGAGTCTCTTGGTGAAATACTGTGGGGCTGTCTTGCCCTGCGGACCGAGTTTTTTTTATAGTAAAAGAGCTTCCTTTTTATGGTGACAAGGCTGGCAGGAGTTGTGCCCATTCGTTATGTTTCAAAATCGTTAGTCACTCAGAATAATAAGGACACAAAATTAAATTCCTCGTTTCTTCCTTTTTTTTGTTCCACAGGTTGACAAATGGAAAGTATCCAAGGAAGATATAATCAAATTCTCTCATCGAAATTTGAACTTCTTGCTCCCATGGTTGAAAGACTTTCACCATGAGCAGATGCAAGAGAAAAGTATCGAGGCAACTATTAAAGGTATTGCTGTTGGCTTGTTGAAATGCCAGTTATTGGATTTCTAGCTTAAGAACATGATTGTTAACTATTTATTGCTATCCTGCCCCTTTGTTGTTTCAGGCATGACTTTCTCCAATGCAACCCATTCCTCAGTACTTTTTTTTCTATCGATGTGAACTTGATACTATGGAAATATACCAGTACCATATACATGAGGCAAATCAAAATATTTCCATGTTCACTAGTTACCAAAATTTCAGAATTTGGAACGCACGATGGACTTGTCATCTACTCCCTCCGTTCACAAATATAAGTTGTTTTGGATATTTCAGCATGACATACAGACTGAAATGAGTGAACANACACACTAAAATGTGTCTATATACATCTGGATCAGAAAAAAGTTAGAACATCTTATATTTGTGAACGGAGGGAGTATTTAGTAATAAAATCAGTCAATTCTCCATTGACTCAGCTGTTTCTAATGTTGCTTTCATAACAGGTGTTGATGCATCTGAAGTGAAGGTTACTCAAGCTGACTGTAAAGAAGATGAGCGGATATACTGGTTAGTCTTGTTTCAATTTTGAATTGTGCAAACTATTTGTTGCTTCCGGGTGTCTAAGTCATACTTTTCTTTGGGACAGTAACAACTGCAGAACATCTATAGTTGACTTCCACAGAAGCTGTGATAAATGTTCCTATGATCTCTGTCTCAGCTGCTGCCGGGAGCTTCGTGATGGACTTAGTCCTGGTGCTGCTGCTTCAAATAGCATGGTCCTTACGCAACCTGGGGTAGAAGGCACAGAAGATCTGCAACAGAGTAGTCACGGTAACATTGCAAGTCCAAAGCCTTCTGATGGACAGAATGACATTTTGATGGACAATGCAGTTCCTGGTAACATTGCAAGTCCAAAGCCTTCTGATGGACAGAATGATGTTTTGATGGACAATGCAGTTCCTGTTAACATTGCAAGTCCAAAGCCTTCTGATGGACAGAATGATGTTTTGATGGACAGTGCAGTTCCAGTTGAGGATAATGCTCCTGGTTTGAAACTATGGAGGGTGAATAGCAATGGAAGCATACCTTGCCCACCAAACGCTTTTGGTGGTTGTGGAGATTCTGTTCTTGAACTTAAGTCATTGTTGGAGGAGAATATTATTTCTGACTTATTGGAGAAAGCTGATTTAGTTGTCAATGATGAAAGAATGCTGGAAGCGGGAGGTTCAAAATGTTCCTGCTTTATCAATGGAACGTCGGATAAATTGGTTTGTAGAGATAACTCAAGTGACAATTACATATATTGCCCAAATGCTAGAGATGTTCAAAATGGAGCTTTAGATCATTTCCAGGAGCACTGGTTGAAGGGTGAGCCTGTTATTGTCCGTGATGTGCTTGAGTTAACTTCTGGGTTGAGCTGGGAACCGATGGTTATGTGGCGGGCTTTACGAGAAAGGAAAGACAAGAACGAACATGAGCGACTCTCAGTTACAGCTCTTGAGTGTCTGGCATGGTCTGAGGTAACTGGCATCATGGTTATTGTTCTTAGAATATCATTTGCTGTAATTGCCAGTGGGAAAGCTGATATCAAGGATGCTGGACGCATAGATCTTGAAATGCATTAAATTACTAGATGCAGAGTATCTTCTGCATCCATTAACTTTGTGTTTCTGTTCCTATCTGAATTAGTATTAAGTTGTTTCTTTTTTGCTATTTGTGTCTATATCTGTGAATATATAGTCAGTTAGTTTGCTGGCTAGAACATAAGAATATAACTTTTGTTCTATGGTTACCTCTTCTGGAATTTTGATTTCCTGTGTTGCACTTGGCATCTAGATCATTTTTATTTTGACATTGAAATATTCGTAACACTACCGTTGCTTCTGTTGAATTGCAATGCAGGTTGAAATAAACACTAGCTTCTTTTTTAATGGGTATTCCCGTGGAGCTGTTGGTCCAGAGGGTTTGCCTGTGTTACTCAAGCTTAAAGATTGGCCACAACACAGCTCATTTGAGGATCGACTGCCACGGCATCTTGCTGAGTTCATATCTGCCTTGCCATTTCGTGAATATACAGATCATAAATCTGGTCCTCTTAATCTGGCGGTGAAGCTTCCAAAAAAAGTCATAAAGCCAGATCTTGGTCCAAAGACTTACATTGCGTATGGTGTTGCCCAGGAATTAGGAGTTGGTGATTCAGTCACCAAGATTCATTGCGACATGTCTGATGCGGTAGATAAATTAATATTTCTTATTCTTTCTATCGTGCATACATCTTCAATTTATTGATTGGCATCTGCTTCATTCTGAATCTGAAGTTGTTATGCTTAAAGTTATCCTTGCATGGTCTTTCCAAAATGATGTGAGGTAGAAGTGAGAACTCAAACCTCATGGTGTTGGTTTGCAACCTTGTGTTTCCACCACTACATGAAGATTAAGATCACATATGGATGTTGTAGGTGTGACTGCTTGTAGGTTCAAGTTTGCTCTTGTTGCTTTCAGTTAAATCTGCATGCTTTGGTTTTACTTTAAAGGTCTCCATAACAGTTCACATTGTTGGACTCTTTGTTATAGACCATGGATCAGAGTAATTACTTGTTCAAGAACTGTAAAAACATTAATCTACATTGTGAAGATCTATTTGCCACATACTTCACCCAGCTGCCACATTGATCTTTCCCCTGTTCTGATTTTTTTGTTCAGTTTTATGAATGATATCCTGTTTCATATTGTATGAACAGGTGAATATCCTAACACATACTGATGAAATAAAGCTCAAAGCACAAAGGATTTCAGCGATTGAGAAAAAGAAAGAGAGCTTGGCAAGAAAGGAAGACAACCGAAATCTTCAAGCTTCACATCCTGATTGTGACATGTCGATAGCTTGCAGTGAATTAATGAAGGTGCCGAGACCTGAAGGATCTGGGCATGGCTCAGTCATTAAGCAGCCATTATCTGATGCTGTTTTAGACGAGCATAAAGATGTGGCAGCTGATGAAGCTGAGCAAAACTTGACTTTGAATGGGCGAGCGCCCATTGAAGGGGAAGGGGTTCACAAAGCTGTGGCAGCTGATGAAGCCGAGGGAAACTTGACTGTGGATGGGCGAGCGTCCATTGAAGGTGATGTGGATCACATGGATCTTTCCATTTCCAAGGAGGCAGCAGAAGCCACAGCTAATGAGAGGGAGAATGTGGGTTGTGGTTTCGGCAGTGAAGATAAAAGTGAATCTCCAGATAATTCAGAAGGATCTTCTGAACCTAATGGTCATCAAACAGACGGCGTGCGACCTAGCTGTCCTTCTTCTAATGCATCAAAGAGAAAAATGGAAGAAAGCTCAAAAGATGAGGTGAATGGATCCATAACTCTTGAAAAAAGAAAAAAAGAAGCACCAAAGAGAAAAAAGGAAGCGCCAAAGAGAAAAAAGGAAGCGCCAAAGAGAAAAAAGGAAGCGCCAGAGGGTGGTGCATTGTGGGATATATTCCGACGGGAAGATGTCAGCAAACTAGAGGAGTATCTAATAAAGCATTCAGAGGAGTTTAGACATTACAATTATGAACCAGTGAAGCAGGTGACTAGCTCTGTAGCTATTTGACCATGGAATTCTTTATGGCATCTTATTCTCATGTTACATAACTGTTCATCTTGGCAGGTTATTCATCCTATACATGACCAGTGCTTTTACCTAACAAATGAGCACAAGAGAAAACTGAAGGAAGAATATGGTTAGTTAAGAATTATAATGTCTTTTGGAAGATTAGTATTACCTCAGTGATTTACTTCTGGTTTTTTGCCCATTGCATGTGCAGGAGTTGAGCCTTGGACATTTGAACAGAAACTTGGTGATGCAGTCTTTATCCCTGCAGGATGTCCCCACCAAGTCAGAAATTTGAAGGTATGATATGCCATGCATGGAAACAGTTGCTGATTTCCTCTGCCATCAATGCCATAACTTCTGAATAGAAATGACTGCTATTATCTGTGGCATTTCTCTTTTTGTTAACTGCTTTTGTTCTTGGGGCAGTCATGTATAAAGGTTGCACTTGACTTTGTTTCTCCGGAAAATGTAAAAGAGTGCATCAAGTTGACAGAAGAATTCCGTCTGCTTCCAAACTGGCATAGGGTGAATGAAGATAAGCTTGAGGTCCGCCGTTTCTCCATACTCCCATATTGTCTCTTACAAACTTATCTTATTATTTATCTGTATGGTAATCTGGATCATGAATTCAATATCATATATAAACGTTCTTGTTCGTACGTATCATGCCAGTCTTGATATCTCCATAACTGTTATGTGCTCTCTTCTTTCTGCACTCTTCTCTAGTTCTGAAATTCTTTGGCAAACTAAACTGCCAGGTTAAGAAGATAGCTTTTCATGCCATCAAACGAGCCATTCGTGATATTACCAAAAAAGATGGCGAGGAAAGGTTAGTGGCAGCAACTCCCAGATTGGTCTCAATTTGCTTTTGCTAGGACAGAAGAAGTACTAAATTCGGATATGTGTAAATAATGCTACATTAGTGTTCCTGTGTACCTCTGCCTAGTGCTATGCTATACAGGAGAACTTTAGGGCCAGTTTTTTTACTGGCTTCTAGAATAAGCTGGAATAAGCTGCCCCTACCCAGCTTATTCTTTCTAGAAGCCCTACCAAAATTATTTTTTTAGAAGCCTACTAATTAAGACTTGACTAGTAGGGTTCTAAAAAAATATCTTTGCTTGGGCTTCTAGAATAAGCTAGGTAGGGGCCAGCTTATTTTAGAAGCCCAAAAAGGCCACCAAAAGATCTGGCCCTTAGTTGGGCCTTCTTTATCTGTAATCTGATTATACAAGTAACGGTGCATTGGTGATCTTATATGTGCTGCTGAGGTTCTTTTTGAAAATGAATTAAACGAACTCCATTTGCATGTTCACTATTCCCCAAACAAAACTGTGCCACATGGATTGGTGCTGTTGCCATGCAAATTTTGTGGAGGTAACTGGGGAGTTGATTTCCAAAATTTAAAATTCCCATATTGTGATCTGAGAACCCTTTATGCACTGATGGTTCAGTAGATTAAGTGCTTTAGTAGGATATGATTTACTCTATTGTGAACAATGAAGATATTGTTTTCTTTTACCAGCTCTAACGATGAAGGTCAAGATAAACCTGTTCCAAGAAAAAGGAAACCTGGTCTGAAAAAGGGAAAACTTGGTCGTCCGAAAAAAGGGAAACCTGGCCCAGGTGAACCTGCAGAACCAGAGGAGCACGAAGAACAATCAGCTCAGGAAATGTCTCCAGTTGAAGACGAAGGTGTAGAAATGGAGGCGGACCAAGGACAATCAGCTCTGGACATGTCTGATGCGAAAGATGGACCAAGTGTCCGGCGTGGTTTGAGAAAAAGAAAACCTGGTGGTCTGAAAAAAGGAAAACCTGGTCGTCTGAAAAATGGTAAACCTGGTCGTCCAAAAAAAGGAAAACCTGGTCCAAGCGAACCTGCAGAACCAGAGGAACAAGAAGAAGAATCAGCTCAGGAAATGTCTCCAGTTGAAGACGAAGGTGCAGAAAAGGAGGTGGGCCAAGGACAATCAGCTCCGGACTCGTCTGAAGCGAAAGATGGACCTGCAGAAATGGAGGAGCAACAAGAAGAGTTAGCTCTGGACATGTCTGAACCTGAAGATGAACCTGTAGAAATGGAGGAGCACCAGGAACAATCAGCTCAGGACATGTCTGAAGCTGAAGATGAGCCTGAAGAAGTGGAGCGCCAACGACAATCAGCTGTGGACATGACCGAAGCTGAAGAAGAACCTGCAGAAATGGAGCAGCATGAACAGTCAGCTCTAGGCATGACCGAAGCTGAAGAAGAACCTGCAGAAATGGAGCAGCATGAACAGTCAGCTCTAGGCATGACCGAAGCTGAAGAAGAACCTGCAGAAATAGAGGGGCACCAAGAGTCAGCTCAGGATATTCCTGCAGAAATGAAGGGGCACAAAGGACAATCACCTCAGAACATGCCTGAAGCCAAAGACGAACCTGCAGAAATAGAGGAGCGCCAAGATGAGTCAGCCCAGGGCATGATGCCTGAAGCCAAAGACGAGCCTGCAGAAATGGGGGAGCGCCAAGATGAGTCAGCTCAGGACATGGCTGCAGAAGTGGGGGAGCGGCAGAAGCAATCGGCTGATGGCATCCCTGAAGCTAAAGGCGATCCTGCCGAGGCGCAGGAGCACCAGAGACAGCAGGTTCAGGCTACCATGCCTACAACGGCATGAGCGGTGACGCCAGCCTCTCCTGCTTGACTTTGCGCCGTCAGACAATACTCCACCCGTATGACTATTATATAGCATTTTGAGGGAGCGCATCGACAAGAGACTGTCGAGCTCCCTGACCCCCGACTGAACTTGCCGCCCAGCAGGTGTTCGAGCTTTTCTCCTTACTGTTGTTCACCTGTAGGGCCGGGGAGGGAACCGAAGGCGCTCCGCGAGAACCTTTGGTTGTGGATCTCCCCTGTAGTGGGTTGTCTATCTGTGGGCTGTGAAAGACTGAATGAACAGCCCCTAATTATTTTGGTGGTGTTATTAGTATTGCTGACCGCAGGGCTGCTGTATACCTTGTAAGCTGGGACTCACATATGAAGCATGTGCATGACATCAACCTCTAGTGACCGTATTAATTACTGTTTGTTTAGGAGTATTTGTCTTGAGTCCACGTGCATCTTTCATTTATCTGTGCCGTTGTGGTTAATTCCCTGCCGTGTGTTAGTGCTGGCCTTGATCTTATTCTCTAGTGACCCTGCTGGTTGGTAGTGGTTTAATACCCGTCTTCAGTTCACATGCATCGACCTTCCATTCTTCTGGTGCTGGTTGTGCCGCTATGAAGGGGATGTCGCGTCGCGCGTTACCCGCACCACACTGCGAGGGTGTCACGCGCACCTTGCCATGTTCATGTCATCACGTGACGTGGCAGATCTGGCGTCAGGCGGCGTTGGTACCACATTCGGGAGCAATAATCCTGGTTATCCCACCTGTGGCCGGGGAGGTCGGGATGACCTCTCATCCATCTGTTAGCGCCGCTCCGCCCTGATGTGGAGTACTCCCTCCGTCCAGGTGCATTAGGCGCCTAAGAAAGGGCATTGCAATTTAGGTGCGTCTAGATTGGCTGCAGCGATAATTTTGGACCCAGGAGATGGCCTATCAGCTCACGTTTCTCCTCCTCTAAAACTGAACCAAAAGCAGCAGTACTAGTTGACACGACTATAGCATCAAGATGGTGGCCGGAGCACCACTTTATGTCTGTGTTGACAACTCTTTTCTCTGGCCTTTTTTTGTGTGTGTTGGGCTTATGAACGATGAACCTATGTTGTTACCTTGTTGAGTGCGTTGTCGACAACTTGATTGGCCATGACAAACATGATGAAAAATCCTTGTCCTGACTGTCTTCGGTTGGACATGGTGACGGCGGCACAATGGTGTTTATCCCTTCTTGGGGGCGTTATTGCGAAAGAAGTTGACTCCATCGTATGTGTTAATTTCATATTTTGTAAAGGCTCTGTCGTGATAGTTCAAGTTATGTACTCTGCTTGTCTATGTTCTTGGCCTAGTTGCCTTGTCAAGGATCAAAGATGTCGATAGTGCCGCGTTCTTTTCTTAGTTGCTTTTGGAGTTAAGTGCGAAAATACAAGTTGTCCAGAAATGCAACTAGGTGATACAATCTTGTATGATGCGTTACAACAAGCTAGTAAGCTACACAAGGCAACACACGAGCAAGTAGAAACAAGTAAAGCTAGGGTAAAAAGACAACCGAAAGCGATGGAGACGATGATGTAATCCTAAGTTCACACACTTCGGATGTGCTAATCTCTGTTCGG
>CBMN010002892.1:0-19210 GCA_000582825.1 Hordeum pubiflorum | reverse complement strand
GTAGCTTTAATACTTTGTATTATGCGACATATGATGGATTTGCTGGTATGTAGGGAGACATATTCTTCTGTTCACTATTTCGTCAAAATAGCAATAATCTTCTGTCCACCAGAAATCACGACTGCAACGGCCCAGGCACAAATTGAATGGTAAACCAGTTTGCATTTCGCTCTTACCTAAACTTCGATGTATTTTGTTTTTCATGTCCTTCTATTGCATTCGGTTCTAACACTTAAAGATGAAGCAAATTTAAGAGACATATGTGACAATGCTCATGTGCCACTACAACTTGTGACCAAAGTCATGGTTCCCAACTACACGGGCCACGATCGAATGTTACTTGCATGATGGTATTATCTACTTCCTCTAATGTCAAAAAACATTTTATATTATAAGACGGAGGGAGTAAATACTAATAACCCAATAAAAAGGTATGTAGTCATAATATCATTATTGTGATAGGGATTGTGAGAGTTTTTATGCCATCCTCCTCCTCCACATTTGCGATTCATGAAACCGGGCCTCTGTTGTACAACAAGAAGATGCAAAGACCATCAGACACATATACATCATGTCACATCTCTTGTTTCCTACTTTTGAAGTTGATAGAAACGCTTCATGTAAATACTACTTTGTGTCATCTGTGTGAGGATTTGTTATGAGGAGACACACATATCCCTTTCCATTAAGATTGTGCTTGTACCGGTCGACATGCTTTAAGGATTATATTTACGACGCTTTGTTTCCTCATAACGACCTAATTTGTCTTTTTGTCAGCAAGAGACAAGCCACAAGAGGAATTTCTCGTTGCATCGCGAAGCACCGAATCCACAACATACAACACAATGCCAAACAGGAAAACAAGGACAAAATGCCTTTATAGAAAACACCGACAAGAACAAAAACGATCAAACATGAGGAAGCAACTGGAAAGTAACAAAGCCTTCATACTACTTTCTGCTTGATTTTTTCATGCCGAGAGACCGTTTTTCCACGTCCTTTTGATGCATTCGGCCATAATCATCGTAGGGGGTATATATTTACATAGAGGCTAGGGAGTGCATTGTATGTAGGATGAATCCTCCCCTTGCCATTTTACATGTTTATACAAGCATGTACGATGTAATCCAAACTCATAAACATGACAATATCGATGCAGATCACACCCCTGGTCAATTTTTCTTTGGACCCACCACTCGTCGTTGCATAAATCATACATCACTGCATCGCCGCGTACAATAATTTATGTCGCTACGTTGTCGGAGAAAAGGGAAGCGATATCAGCCACAAATGTTAGCACGGGCAATTATTCATAAAATCTATCTACCGTAGGGGCCGAATCGCAAAGCGGCTCGGCCTTCCCTCCCTCCTCCTCATATCACCACTCACCCAACCGGCGGCCACCACCATTGCCAGCCACAACGGGACAGATCCCCGGCATAGATTCCGCCGCCAATCCCGCCGCCGCTCCCCATTCGCCCACGCGCGCGCGCACGCACGCGCACGCGGCCGCCTCGTCCCCCGCCAGGCCGCCACCCTCCGCTCCCCCATTCGCTCCGTCCCTCCCTCCGCCGGCCGGGGGCTCGGATTTGGGGGGAGGAGATGGGGTACGTGGGGAGCCACGGCGTGGCGACGCTGCGGAAGTACAAGTACAGCGGCGTCGACCACTCCATCGTCGCCAAGTACATCCTCCAGCCCTTCTGGTCGCGATTCGTCAACGTCTTCCCGCTCTGGTTCCCGTAAGCGCCCTCGCCTCCCCTCCCCCCCTTGGCCCGGTCCCTGCTCCGTATGCTGTCCTCCGCGGGCGCCTCCCGTAGGCGCGCGCGCGTGCGCCCGCATGGCCCGTTCCTCGCCGAGCTCGAGCAATGCCTCCGTTCGACCGGCGCAAACGCGTTCGGTTCTCCTGTTGTTTTAGCGCAGATAATACAGTACGAACGTTTCGGCGTTCTGCTATGATCTAGTGGTGTTTAGCCCCCGTGCGAGTGTGATCTGGAATGTGCATAACAGCATGAGGAGCCGTCTTTAGCTTGGGGAGCATCTTGCGGACACCGGGTGCAGACAACGCGAAAGCAGTCTTCAGTTACCCACGGCTTTTGCTCAGTGGAGTTGCTAATGAGGCGCTGGAAAGCTTGCTTTGCACATATTCCATGTCATATAATTAATGCCGGATTAGTTACTCGCTTTCGTCACATGCTAGCGGGATGTTCTCTAGTTTCTCTGAAGTTAGGGATGCAATACTTCAATGTGGTCATTTAAAATGATTCCGGTAGGGTCGGAGTGATCCGCATCCATGTTTTTAAAGGAAGCATTCTGCTGTGCCGGGTTATCGTGAACCTACGACGCATTATGCTTGCTTAATCATTGTTCGCTACTGTTTATATAATCAAAGTTTAGCTCTGGTAAATTGTAGTATCTTTTGTTACTTGATGAAAGTAATTTTTTGTTTTTAAATTTTCTCCTTCAACTTGTTTTGTTTGCTCAAATATGTGAATGGACGACTAACCTTATTTCTTTTGTTTCTATGTCGGAATCATCCGCAGACCAAACATGGTGAGAGTTCTGCACATGCTGCCGTCGCAGGCTATGCTATTTTGCTTGCAGGCCTGATAGGATGTTGCTTTTTCTTATTTCCAGATCACGCTGACAGGCTTCATGTTTCTGCTCACATCAGCATTCCTGGGCTTTGTAAGTATGTTTTGTCAGTAGCGTAGGACCTACAAATATTGCTGCTTGTTAATTGCTGCCGCAGTAATATTCTAGCAAGCTTGTAACTTATCACCGTCTCCATTTTGCCGCAGTTGTATTCACCTCATCTTGATACAGCGCCTCCTAGATGGGTTCATCTTGCACATGGAATTCTTCTCTTCCTTTACCAGGTATCCCACTTTATATGCTCACCCAACTACCGCAATATTGTACCATCTTATTCTCCCTTTCCAGTTTCCAGCATAGCATAGGTGTCATGTTTTTTTCAAAGAACAGATAAGTATGACATTCAACTAATGCTCGTAGAGTCGTTGTCATTAATCTGCAGTTCTGGCAATATTGTTAAAGCATTTATGACCCATGCTACGAAGAGCTTGCTATTAATTTTATTCATGTTAAGGTTCCCTATTGTCTTCTAAATGTGTGGACCTTTTTCCTATTAGTCTCTAATTTACAAATCTCTTGATTTTCTTACGGTTCTACCATGTGTAAATTCCAGTCACTGCCAGTTTAGAATTGTAATATACATTTTGTAATATGGATGCAGACTTTTGATGCTGTGGATGGTAAACAAGCAAGGCGTACCAACTCCTCAAGTCCCTTAGGCGAACTTTTTGATCATGGTAATCTCCATCCCAAATCCAGCTAGTTGAAGTTAGTTTTGACAAACCATGCATGTGACACTGACAAGCTTTTATCGTGAACAGGATGTGATGCGCTTGCATGTGCTGTAAGGCTATTCGTCAACTTTGTTTCTTACATATGCAAAGATACTAAAATTGTTGTGAACTGATTACTTTATTTATTAGTTCGAGTCCCTGGCTTTTGGAAGCACAGCTATGTGTGGAAACGCTACCTTCTGGTTTTGGGTCATTTCGGCTGTCCCCTTCTACTTCGCAACCTGGGAACAGTGAGTTCATTTTTTTTTCACTTCTATGTTACAGTATGAAACTATCTTAGCCGCAAGCATTGCTCCATACCATTCTACATCTATTACCAAACAGGTTATACTTTTCCTTGGATAATGTTGCCCTTATGAAGTTGCGGTTCCAAGTCTCTTTGGATGCTTTATAGTTTTTCAAATGCTGAATTTGTATCACAGTGCTTGTGCCATCTTTTTTTCAAATGGTTCGTGAAACTGCACATGCCTTAGTCGTACCAGCTATGTTTATGTGATTTGTTATGTTGGTAGCGTTTTATAATGCTCTTATAGAAGGTGCAAACTGTGAAGCACATGGACAATTGATTTGCATGTTGGGACCACCCACTACCCTATTAAGATCAAGAGCATAGAAGCACTACTATTTCAAGTTTGAAACCTTAATACTATTGATGCTTTGTACATTATGGGATGGAGGTAGTAATATTTATGATTATTCCTATATCTGCATTGGTGATACCTCAGCAGACATTTGTCGTGTTGCTTTTGAGTATCATCTTTCCATCTCACACATAATTGTTCTCTGTGTAGCTATTTTACAAACACACTTGTTCTTCCAATAGTCAATGGGCCAACTGAAGGCCTTATGCTGATCTATGTGTGCCATATCGTCACCTTTTTCACAGGTACTATTTGACTTAACTTCTATCAACCTTCACGCAAATCAAATCCATGCCGAGCTGCTCAATCTTTGTACCTTTCTCCTGCTAACCGTGCATATGTATCCATCATGCACATGTGATTCATATCCATCCATATAGTATATTGATATTAACTAAGCATCTTTACTTTCATTTTCCTTCCATAGGAGCTGAATGGTGGGCACAGGATTTCCGAAAATCAGTGCCCCTCCTTAATTGGGTGCCTCTTGTTCCTGGTATGCTGACTACCAAGCTCATGGTTCTAATTTAGTTTTTATATTAAAATTATAAGTAATAAATTCCTTAACATGAGCCTGACTGTTTCATCTGTTGCCAATGTAAGCTGTTAATACTGTGAAAACTGAAAACTACAACATGAACTCGGACAGTGCAAAATGCTGGTATTCCCTATGCTAAAGTCTATTGTCCATTGCTTGTTTTCCAGAAATCTCCCTATATGGCATTGTGCTGTTCCTAATGATTGCTTTTGCTGTAATCCCGACGATTGGATCTAAGTAAGTTCTGTTTTTCATTTTGCGTAGTATTTTCTGTTTTGATTCTTATCTTATCTGATCTATGTTTTTTCGCTTGCTCAATAGATCTGAAATACCTCTTATTGTAGTAGATAGCTCTAATACTCCAGTTCAAAGAATTCCAGTGTCGAGGGATCTGAATTGCTCTATTATTCTTTTGGATATTTAGCTTGTTTATGCTCCTGTATTGATTTTGGGTGGCTAGTAGGCAGATCTTTGAGCCTTTGAGTTGAAAAGGCACCACATTTGTTAATTTAGAACTGACATTCAAGTGTTAATCAAGCTGCACTAAGCTAGTGTCTTAACCTACAGCACTCACAATGTTTACAAAGTCGTCGTAGCAAGAAAAGGAAGCATGGTGCTGGCACTAGCAATGGTAAGGTCTAGATTTGTTGTCATATTGCGGTTCTCATTTCTCCATGTGACTTTCGACCCTTCATTTTTACCAGCTCATCCCTTTTGGTTTACTGATGGCTGGAACTCTTGTGTGGTATGCTGTTGACCCTTCTGAGTTCTATTGTATATATCTTATACTCTCTTTTTTTATTTAAAAAGAGCATTAACTGAAGATAGCATGTGGGCAAAAAAATATGTTACAGCATTACTGATTGATGTTAAATTAATACGCAGGTCCTATCTATCTCCTTCAGATATAATGAGAAACCAACCACACCTGCTAATTATTGGAACTGGTTTTGCGTTTGGCTATCTTGTGGTAAGGTCTTCTTCTAATACCTACATTAAATATTGATACTGGGTTTTGGTGCTGTTGTTCTTTAATACCTTTTCATGTTTGAAACTAATTCGTCATTTTGCCTGCTACTCTGGGCTTTGTCATCTCTGTTGTGATTCTGCTCTTATTTTGACACTTTATCCAAGGGTTGTTCGATTGGCTCATGGTATATATACCATGGTGACAGAATACTTCAATTCGATGTTGAAGATTCAAGTTGTGGGTAGTTTTGAATAAGCAACTGTTAGCCGGACTAGTTTACAATCTTACCATTGTGCTCTTACTGGTTTGTTATGCTTGAAACAATTTGCATACACCGGTATAAATCGCACGTGGTGGGGGCTACTTTCCTTTTGTTCCGACAGATGCTATTTTTGGTAACTGCATAAACATTACTTATCTGCTTATGTTGCTGCACAGGGAAGAATGATTCTGGCTCACTTATGTGATGAACCCAAAGGTCTGAAGACGGGAATGTGCATGGTACTTGCCTAATGACCTGGTTTCTTTGCTGTGTTCTTTATGATGCCTATGCTAGTATGTTTATAATTTGTCATGTCTAAAAACTGGCTTCCTTTTCCAGGCCCTAGCATATTTTCCTTTTGCAATTGCAAATGCGCTGACTGCCCGACTTGATGATGGGTTTGTGCCTCTGAGCCTTTTGTATTACGCTGTATAACTTATTAGTTTTGTATATGCCATTCTGACTTTATGGTCATTGATTGTTGCAGAAACCCCCTTTTTGATGAGCAGCTCGTTCTCCTGATATACTGCTTATTTACAGGTATTACCTTATTTTCACAGCACGGTTTCTTTTCAGTGGATGAGTTGCAGAGTTGTGCATTCAATATACTAGAGGGATCATTTTCGTATTGTTGCTAAACAGTACTACCTCTGTAAACTAATATAAGATGTTTTAGATCACTATTATATTAATTTACAGAGGGAGTAGTATTATTTTGCTGGTTTTCTATTTTAGATTAGTGAATCTGTTTATATTGTCATGTGTTTTGTCAGACATTAGATTGTTGTATTAGTCACTTGGTCGTACTTCGGTACTTGTTCTTGATTTATAAGCTTCAGACGGACCCTCCCAAGTTATTCTTTACAGTAACAAATTTCACTTGACAAATATATATCACGAGACATGGATTACAGTAATTATCATGTGCCCATCATAGGCTGTAGTGCTAAATGTATCTTTGATCTGACAACTTTGTTCAATTTGGCAGTGGCGCTGTACATGCATTTTGCTACATCCGTTATCCATGAAATCACCAACGCGCTTGGGATTCATTGTTTCAGGTTTGTTAATCATCACTGTGCAATTCTTTTCCACCTTTTGCATCAATTATTCTGACATGATTTCTATCTGGCTACAGAATCACCAGGAAAAAAGCGTAACTCTGTCGTAGTGCACATGCGTGTGGCGTAGTTGTGGTAATCACATGGTATCTACCGAAGAAGCAAACATGCCTGCTTCTCTTCGTTATATGGATGATGTCCGAATCATATTTGCATCTCTCATTGCAGGGACACTGTCCCTTGAAAATTACATCAGCACTAAAATTTGTGCCAATGAGAAAACAATGTATGTGAAACAGTTGGTAAAATTTTGTTGTATTGTTCATAGAGCAGATGCTCAGCAAAAACTTTCTGGAGGAAATGCTGTGCCGATTGGCAGAGGTTGCCTTGTAACTTGTCACATTGTAACATCAGCAGAAATGCGGTTAGTGCGTTTACGCATTTTATTAGTGCCTTTTTTTCAACCTGATGCGTGATGCGTGTTCTGATTTTCAGAGGTGGACACCATTAGCAATTGGTTTTATTTTAATTTAATCTTTTGAGAAAAGACTAGTTTTATTTCTGATTTTGCTGACAGATTGCACTATGATTGTGCACTGTATATATCACTATGCATCAATGAATTCCCATGCTGTACTTTTTGGTGGATTTTTTTTTAGTTTGAATCTTCAGATGTATTGTGTGGTTTGATTTGTTTCAGTACCATGTGGTGCAAACTCCAGCAAATATATTTAAGATGGCAGCTAGAACCTAGAAAATTGTGGCTTGTTTTCTCTTCAGCCTTGTGGTAGTTATCTTGGTACAATTTTAATGGAGCAAGTAACTGTAATTGGAGAAGGTGGAGTACGGTGCACTGAGCTTAACTGGAGCATGATGCCATGATTCATTTCATTCTTCATCATCAGAATAAATTGCCTAGGCCTGCTAGCAAAGCATCAGAAGTTTCTTGTTTGTGTGGTGACTGGAGTCTGCCATGGCCCTGCTGCGACGAGCTTCCATGGTATTCCGGTTGCTGTTCTTGGCTGCGGCGATCCGGTTGCTGTTTGTGGCTGTGGTGAGCAGCACCGTCGCCTCCAGGGTGGTTCCGGCGATCTTTGTGTTCGGCGACTCCACGGCCGATGTGGGGAACAACAACTACTTGCCGGGGACCAGCGCCAGGGCTGACTTTCCGCACAATGGCGTCGACTTCCCTGGTGGCGAGCCGACGGGCAGGTTCAGCAATGGGTTCATTGGCGCGGACTTCTTGGGTGAGCAATCCAACTGATTACACGCTTTTGAATCAATGGCGGCTTGGCTGTCTGTCTGATCAATGGTGAAATTTGCAGCTGTCCACATGGGTTTCAGCGGGAGCCCACCGCCTTACCTCTCTCTCGTCGCCGGTAACAGCAGTGGCGGCAAGGGGTTGGGAAACACTACCAAGAAGCCGGTGGCTGCTGCTGCCTCCATGAGAGGAGCCAGCTTTGCTTCTGGAGGCTCCGGTGTTCTTGATTCCACAGTACGTATCTGATAGTGATCTTTTGTTTAACTTATCATGGTGATATTTCTGGCACTCTTTGTGATGTACAAACAAAAATTATAATTTTGTTTGTCCATGCACAAATATCGATAGAATTGCTCACTAGCCCAAGCACATTTGAAATTACGTTCTATATACTCTAATGATCACCGGAACAATTTAGGTGGAGCAGATGATTCCGTACTACCTAAAGTCGAGAAAATTCTTCACATGCTCAATCTAAGCAACAACTTTCTCCTGTACTCCATCTCTCTCTTTAATGTCGTGAACCACCCACAATTAAAATTTGGACATTTTCCATTCCTGAGTTAAAATCAGTAATTAAGTACTATTACTACACTGGACCTTCAACCAACATTGACAACCCGATGGTGATCATACACCAGGGAGATACGATCAACATGACGAAGCAGATCGAGTACTTCTCGGATCTCAAAGACCAGATGCTGTCAGCCAGATTGGGTGCTTTCGGAGCGTCGGCCTTCCTGTCCAAGTCCATCTTCCTCATCAGCGCGGGCTCCAACGACGCCATCGACTTCTTCTCGCAGGACACGTCGCCGGACTCCACCACGCTCCAGCAGTTCCGGGAAGCCGTAGTCTCCACGTACGACAGCCACGTCAAAGTAAGAGGCGAATGTTCATCATTCCTACAGGCGAATCTTCATGTTTTTGATCGTCAACTGCATGAGTGTGCAGACGCTGTACAACCTGGGGGCGAGGAAGTTCGCGGTGATCGACGTGGCGCCGATCGGCTGCTGCCCGTACTGGAGGAGCCGGAACCCTGCCGGGCAATGCGTCGAGCCGCTGAACCGGCTAGCGAAGAGTCTCAACGACGGGCTCCAGGACCTGTTCGCCGGTCTCAGCTCCGAAATGCATGGCATGGAGTACGCCATTGGCAGCTCCTACGAGCTCGTCTCCAGCATCGTCGAGGACCCACAGTCTGCAGGTAAAACGCAGCATTCTGGCCTACCTGGGACCATAAAATCCAGCATATGAATATCAAGCTGGCACCAAAGTACATATAGACTCTGCAGCATCGTGCATGGCCACACTTGCAACAAGAATGTAACGTGGGTTGCTTTGTTGCGTGCAGGGTTGATGGAGTTGAAGAGCGCGTGCTGCGGAGGTGGCGGCAGGTTCAACGCCGACGGAGGGTGCACCCCCAGTGCCGGCTACTGCGGCGACCGCGGCGAGTTCCTCTTCTGGGACTTCCTGCACCCTACCCAGGCCACCTCCAGGCTCGCCGGCCGAGCGTTCTACGACGGGCCGGAGCGGTTCGTCGGTCCGATCACCTTCAGAGAACTGGCCGAGGCGTAGCAGTAGCGTCGCAGCATGGGAAATATCAATGCATCTTTGTATCATTCCACGACATAAGAGATGCTCAAATATGGTTCTGCATTTTCTTTGGCAACCGCGACCGATCCAAGTCAGTCTTGGTCTTTGCCGTTCGTGGCGACATAATATTGCCGGGGCAGACACGAGAGGCCTGATTTAGAACCATGGTTCAGCCGAACCTATGCTCCACACCGTACGATTTAACATCCTTCTACATGTGGATTTGCGTCATGCATGTCAATTCTATCCAACACTTCATGCCATGCATTGTTTAACATGCAAAACATCTCCTGTCATGCATTTTTTAATCAAACATGCATCAATCCACATGAACAGTGTCCAGAAATCAATGGTGTTGAGCGTAGGTTCGGCTAGATCATGGTCCAATAAAACATTTTCGGGCAGACACACACTAGTTACTCACCATCGACTCTCGTGCACACTGACCATCTAAATTATCCAAAATCTCTTCAATTTATGAGCTGAGGGAGTATTATAAGTAGACGACGCTCAACAAGTTAAATGAAAAATATGTAAACAGTTTCATGAAAAAACTAAATACCGGGTCATTAATTTGGTGGACCAAACCACAAACAATTGTGATTCTTATGTTATTGGCCCAAGGATTGTTTTGGCTCTATCTATTACTCCCTCTAAGTCCCTAAAAGTTTCATTTCATCTATCAAAATGGCTTTCAAAAATCAAAACACAACTGTCAACCTTCACTTTGAGATAAATTTACTCATTGTATCTATACGCATACCAGAGTGAAATGAATGATAATGTGTATTTAGTTTCCATGTTTAAGAAGCCTCACTGGAGTTGCTAGTGGAGATTACTTGGTACAAACTGAAGCATCAGACAGCACAAATGTCGAAGCGGAAAAATTTCAAGCAAAACCATGGGCAATTGCTGCAACAAATGTATCTGAAATTGTCCTTTTCCATATGACATTGTTAGATGAAAGAGTGTCCCTTCTTCTCCAATTTTTTCGCACCACGAAGCATGTGTTCCAGAAGGATTTTATAGGTTCCGAATCATCAAGAAATAACAGTATCAACTTAGATTATTTTGGGCAAGATGCAGTTACGTCAGAACTAGGATGCACATACCGGAGATCCAATAAATTTGTGCAGAACATCAAAACCCAACTGAGGTTACTAGTTCCAATTTTTCAATTGGTTTCTGCAATTTCACATAAAGTAAGGCACATCGAAGCAGGGGTTAAACACCAGCAACAAGTTGAAAAAATTTCAGCAAGGCAGTCCAATTACCTTCAAGCAGTTCTTGGCTGGGGACTTGAGAGGCAAGTCTAATATGCACTCATGGGTTTAGGTACATTCATGCACTAAGCCCATCTTGTATCTTTCACACAACATAAGAAAGATGTTATGCCAATTCTGAACTTCCTAATCTGCAATGATCAACTTGTCATTAATCTGGGAACTGGCACAAATAAGGAAACAAATTGTCCAAGTTTCCTCAAAAGCTTAGGTAAAAATATTTGCTGGTCAGCCGCATTGGGCAACTGATCTCCGCTCTCCTCAGGTACAACAGTCGCCATAAAAAAGGAAAGATAAACCAGAAAATCAGAAAAAGGGCAACCTTTTTTGTATATGAAATGTGCTTATGAACTAATAACTGAAGAGTGACTGCAGATGAGAGTAGAGGAGCGACCTAGTCGACCATCAACCCCTACCCTATCCCCTTCTTCCTCTAACCTGGTTTCCACCCCACCCGTCGCTTCTACCACTACCATTGCTCCCTCAACACCTCATGCCATGCGGATCCAGTAGGCATGGCACGAGGACTAGGCGGGTGGACCGTCTCGGTTACAACACGGCTTATTTTGCCTCTCAACGCATCCTCACCGATAGCGAGGAGGGAGATGGAGCGGGTGGCCAGGGACAAGTTCCGACATCTCTCTGTGTGGGGGTAGGCCTACATCAACGGCATTCGCCTATGCAGGTTCGAGGAGCGGGGAAGGTTCACCAGCAAGGATAGATGCGTGAAGATCGATCTCCTCTTCTAGGCGATTCAGGAGGTTGAATCTCCGGATCCGATGCAGGCGGTGAAGTGGGTGCTTTGAAAACCAAGAAGGTAGGAACCAATCGCGCCTCAACACCGCTCCACCATCTTTGGAAGCTCTCGCCCAACCTACGCTTGGGGCATTTCAGCTGGGGGTGCGCCCCCTTGCCAGCAGTAAGATCATGTGTACCTGGTGGGCGTGCATCGCAGGAAACTCATGCATCTACCGCGAGCACGCAACACAAGGGTCGGACAGCGACACCGTGTTCTCGATCCACCTCCATGGCCGGGTGACAGAGGTGTGGTTCTGCCCCGATCTATTAATTTTGGTTTGTTCCATTTGAATCAGGTGATTCAACCTCAAATTCCTTCAACTGCATCTGGGTTGGGCCTTCTGGCCTTGGTTAATCCTTGTGGTGGTTCTATTTCTCTGGTGACCCCTCCTCCTTCGAGGAGGGTAGACATTTCAAAATTAGGGGTGAAATTTCTATTTTGCCCCTCTATACCTGTTGCGGTATCTCTGCCACAGATCTGTGGGCGTGTGGTCAAAAGGAAGGCGGGTTCTCATTAGGCGCGTTCAATGGATGACCTAGAGGTGGTGGGGGTTATATATATGGCCAATTGTGGGTTCTCACCCTCGCCGCCGCCTCCTCCCTCCTTCACAACAACCTCCACATCCTCCTAGGGCTAGCTAGTTTCTCTGGATTCACAAGCATCTCTTCATCTCAAAGTCGTTCTTGGTGGTTGATTACTTCCTCATCAATCACCGCTCTCCGTTTGATCTCATCCCTACTCAATTTTGCATCACTCATGAAGTATTAGGCCCAAGATCTCTATACTTTCCGGAAGTGGTCAAGAAGAAGATGGTGGGTAAGCGTGCACCTGCTGTTGGGGTTGGGGATGGCAAAAAGAAGAAGAAGTCCCCGAGCGCAAATCCACCAGCCGCCCGGAAGAAAGCTCCACCTGTGGTTGGGTTGCCAGATCAAGCAGCTCCGCAGAAACCTTTCGAATCTGTGCCAACTACCCAGGTGAACAATGCTCCTAGTGCTCATGTGTCTGAAATTGAACAAGTGTTGGATCCTAGGTATAGTGATATGATTTGCTTTAATTGTGGTGGTCCGGGACACTATGTTGGGAATTGTGTGAAGCCAAAATCCTGCTTTATTTGCCAGCAAGGACACAATGTGAATAATTGTGCAGCTTGGCTTCAAATGCACCCTACAACTACATTCTTTGGTAGTGCTGCCACAGGCTTAGGGTTCTACCATGTTGATGTGCCGGTTGCTAATGAAACTACTTGGCTGAATTTTCGGAATTGCGTTGTAGTTAATGTTATAAAAGGAGAGGTGTCTCAGCAAGATTTGTTGGTCCACCTGTCTACTATTTTCTGCAAGCAACGCCAGTGGTCGTGGCAAGTCAGAGAACTATCCAGCAAATCTTTCCTAATCCGGTTTCCCCCATGGAAGAGGGTTGATGATCTGATTGAGTTTCCTGCATTTGATTTACCTGTTGATGGGGTTACTGTCAAAGTGACTGAATGGAAAGGTGTTATTGACCCTTTCGGTGAACTCATTGAAACTTGGATTGTCATTGATGGTATTCCACCAAAATGGTGCACTTGGAAGGTGTTTGCTCAAGTTGCTTCTTGCTTTGGAATTTTGACAGATGTCGATTGGAATGGCATGTTTAAAAGCTTCTTTGCTCAAGTTAGAATCAAAGTGGCGTGCAGAGATCCTAGCAAAATTCCCTTTGAGAGAGTAATTGAGATGAAGAAGAAGCTTTTCCTACTTGGTTTTACTGTGGAAGGTTCTGAACAGGCAGGTACTTTTAACCCTCATGAAGATGACAATGATGACCCAAGTGATGATGATAAGAAGACCGACGGGCTGAATGGTCGCATGGATGATATTCGTGAGGATGGGTTTAAAGATGAGGATAATTCCATTGATGTTCTAGACACAACCAAATTGACTAAGGGGCAAGGTCCTCCTAAGGGCTCCTCTTCAAAGGAAGTCAATGTTGGACCTAAATTTCATCATGCCACCTTGTCCAACTCCGATCATGATGTTTTTGTGGTGGAATCTAAGAAACAAGCCTTGTGTGGTCCAAATATGTTGGTTACTCAATCTGAGGAGGTGGCTCACACTCCTGGAAAACTGCTGAATTCTATATCTAAATTGGGGGAGGGGTCCAACTCCAAAACCATGGATTGCTATGCCGATTTCCAGAAGTCAATGGATGTGGTTGAATCTGATGATGAAAATGTTGATGTTGTGAGGCAAGACATGGATACCTTACCACCTGAAGATGTGGAAATGCTAAATTTGGGAAATTGCAAAAGATCCAGAGTGGTGTCTCTTGAGGATGTGTATGAAAAGAAGCATAAAACTACCGCAACAACCTATCACAATAAATCGAGCCATGCCCTTGTTCAGAAGCCTAGTACTAGAAATCATGACAATGTCAACATTATGGCCAAGGCTACGGCTTACCAGAGGAAGAAAAATCTTGAGGTTCCATCTACTTTTCAAGGTAATTCCTTTTCTATTCTTAGCAATGATACTCTTGTTAAAGAACCTTAGTAAGTTGATCTATCTCTTTGTGTTTTACCTGGTAATATATATTCTGATGTTTTTCAAAACTTGAACACCCGTCCCAGGTCTTTTCCTTTCAATCCAATTATCACTACTCGTATTTTAGAGAAATCACATGCTATTTTACTAAAACAGAACCTTGTGGTTTATCTCACTCATTTAGAATGTCATGATAGGTCTAATAATAGAGGTCTAGGACAACCTCGCGAAGTGCAGTGCATATGTGATATTATTTCCCAATCTAATCATGTTTTTATTGGTTTTCAAGAAACTAAGAGAGAAATTATTTTCGAGAGTTTCCTCACGACAATTGTTTGTAGAAGTATTTTTCTTGGTATTTTTTGCCTGAAATTAATAATACTAGGGGTGTGTTGGTAGGTTTGTAACATGATTTATTTGAGATCATTGTTTTTTCCAATAAATCCTTTTGTGTAGTGGATACTGTTAAGAACAAGGATGATGCCTTTTTATGGCATCTTTTTATTGTGTATGGTACCTCTTATTTGGATTTTAAGGTGGATTTCCTGGTTGAGCTCCATGATGTTATCAATAATGCTTCTTACCCTATTCTCTCCGGGGGTGATTTTAATTTTGTAAGAAATGTGCTGGACAAGAGTAATGGTGTGGTGAATCATAAATATACTTTGTTTCTTCAATGAATGGATAAATAGGTGGGGCTTGATTGAGATTTCTATATCTAATCGCAACTATACATGGTGTAACAATCAATTAGAACCTATTTTGCTGTGATTGATAGTGTTTAATTTTGTGGACTGGGACAACCATTACCCTCTCTCATCCCCTTGATCTCTTCCTGGAGTTGGGTTTGGGGAATGACTATCCCCAAGCTTTTTAGGTTTGAGAAATGGTGGCTCTCTCAATCTGTTTTTGTTTCGATTGTTCTATCTGCTTGGAATACCCCATCCAATGCTTCTTCCACCATTATTAATTGACAGTTTAAAACTATCTTGCTTAGAGAAAAGTTAAAAGATGAAGTGCTAACATTGAAGGTGGTGTAAATAAAAACAAGAAATCATTCATTGTGGAGTATGATATCTTGGATGTATTTTTAAAAAAAATTGTTAGGTACTGAGGTTAATAAAATGAAAGAAATTAAGAAAAAACTTGGACATATGGAAGATGAAGGAAACTTCTTAGGGATAGAAATTATTTGGAAGGTGGTAGGAATACTGATTATTTTCATTCTCTTGCAAATCACATGCACATGGAAAATCATTTGTAAGGATTTTTCTGGATTTGAGCCTAAACATGACATTCGGTTAGGGAAAAAAAATTGAGTCGGGGTGAGACTATCACCGATGAGGAAATTTTTTGTTTTTGGAAACCTTTTTATGATGAGGAAATTAAAAATGCCATCATGGGATCATATGCACATGGTGCACCTAGTCCTCAAGGTTTATATTTTTTTCTTTTACCAAACTTTTTTGGGATCTTATTAAGACGGATTTGATGTCTCTCATGTGAGACATTGAAGCTAACACTCTTATCCTGTATCATTTGATTGTCAGTCTTCTACCTAATGTGATTCCTCGAGGTGTGGTTAGTTTGTAGTATGCTGATGACACCATGATTTTCCTTGAGCCTTCTATTGAGTACTCTAGAAGTGCATTTTTTCCTATTTTGAAAAGCTCTTCCACATGAAATTAATTTGCATAAAAGGGATTTGCATAGTGTTAATGTGAATGTGGATTTGGCTAATTCGGTAGCCCAAATTTTCTGCTGCAAAATTGGCACTTTCCTTTTAAGTATATGGGGATCCCTTTGAATTATAGGAATCTTAGGAGAGAAGATATCTAGTCTGAGATTGATAGGATTATAGTGAACATCGCTAGATGGCTCGGTAGGAATCTGTATTATAGAGGAAAACTATTTTTGCTTAATACCTCCATTGCTAGTATTCCTGCTATCTTATGGCCATGATTAAGTTTCCTAAGAGGCCTATCAATGCTATTACTTCTCAAATGTCCCATTTTTCCTGGGGTAATTTGGGGGATGCTCATAAGTACCATCTTGCTAACTGGGGACTTATGTCGAGATTTTTTTTTGTTCATATGGGTATTCCTAATCTTAGGGATTTTAACCTTGCCATGTTGGCTTCCTGGGTAAGAGGTATTTCGATGATTGACCTAGTGACTGGAAAAATTGTTAAGACTTTAAGTACAACATCGGTTTCCCTAATCTTTTATTGACCAACCATTGTAATGGTTCCTCCTTTTGGAGACGACTTATTTGGTCATTGTATGCTACTAACCATTTTTTTTACTTATGGAAAGTTTGTAATGAGAGGAATGTTGCTTTCTGGCATGATGTTTGGATGGTAACTTCTCGTTGAAGGTTTTCTTTTGGGATCTTTTTTCTATTTGCCAAAAACAATACTGTTCAATTACACATGTTTTGGATGAGGTGGATATGAAGCTCACCATTAGCAGATGTGTGGATTTTCAACTATTTGCATGGGTTGGTTTTGCCTACCGATAAAGACTGCCCTGTTTGGTGGCCTAAATCATCCAGGGTTACTCGGTTAAGCCCTTTCATAATATGATTAACTTTGGAGGGATATCCCACCCTCTTGGTTTTTTGCATTGTAAAATCAACACTCCCCCTAATTTACATGTTTTCTCGTGGTTAATTTTTAACAACAAAGTTTTAACACGTGCAAACTTGTCCAAACGTCACCATGTGATGACCCTATTTGTTTGTTCTATTATGGAAGAGAATGTGTTCATCATCTATTTATTTTTGCATTGATGTTTCTAATGTGTAGGATATCATGGTTGAGGTTTTGGACATTCATGTTCCAATCTCTCTAGAGGATCTTTGTAAAAAATGGAAACAAAAGAAAAATGATGTTGTGATTAACCTTGTTTTGACTGCTGCCTTTTGAAGCTTATGGACCATACGAAATGACTTTGTTTTACAGGGAAGGGCCTGGACGAAGTCTAAATTGCTTCATGGATCGAGTGAGCTCGCTGCTTCATCAATGGACGATACTTTGCGCCGACGCTCAAGGTGCACTTCTACTTAGAGTCTGTGGTAGCCTTGTTTTGGAACCCTCCCGTGGCGACTTGTGAGCACAAGGCGTCGCCTCAGCTTAGGGACTTCGTTTGAGCTTCGGGAGATCTAGAAATTAGGTTGTTTGATGTTTCCTTTTTGGCTGCTATGTTGTTAGCTCTGGCTATCTTGGACCCGTGTTACTGTTGTTTTGTCCGTCGCAGCTACTCACAATTTGTGATCAAATGTTGTGTAACTATACTTGCCTGGTTGTTGCCTCTCTTTAATTAAAGTTGGGACAGAGAAACCCCTATTGTTAAATTACTAGAAAAATCCATAAAGAGAGAAAAGATAATAGGGACATAAAGACAAGGAAATCGGGGCAACTGTTTTCCACGCCCATGTAGAGGTCACGCATGGGTGATCCAAACGCTATATATGTCATTTTGGGTCGAAATCACGTCAGTTGTCGCAATGTGAGAGTTTGTGCTTTTTTTTTCCGTAGGTTCATTTTTTCCAAAATATTTATTTCTTGAACTATACGTCCATATCATGAACTGTTGTCACCATTGCATTTCTCGCATTGGTTCTTAAAATTAGATCCCATGTTAATAGGTTTGGATGATTTTTTTTCCTCAGAAAACTCTGTAAGAACTCGTAAGTCTAGCTTTTTTTTTTTTGCCTGTCGGGCACACGTGAGTGAAGAAATAATCTACCGAGTGTTTCCTATTTTACCAAGTGTACGTTATGAAACACGGTAGAGGTAGGTCATGTCTGTCCCATGCGCCTGACACTCGATATATTACCCGATTATAGTAACATGTGTGCATTCATAAGTCAGTCAAAGCCGCGACTAGGTACATACTCACGTCGCTCTCTCGACCTCGCTCATCACTGGTAGCAGAAGAGAGTAGCAGTCTGGCAGGTAGGATGCTCGGCAGTTCAGGAGACGATCGAGACACGCATGCATGCAGGAGTCATGTTATGTTATGCTTGCGCGACGATATTTCTTCTTCGACAGCACTGCTTCACTAGCCTCGCAAGAAACTTGGCCAGTTTGTGAGCTACCTCACTGGCCTCACAAGCACGATGTCGACACGTCGTACTACATATCTGCGCAATCAGCTAGGAATACTCAGCGATATGATTGCAGCAGCTGGGATAACAAAATTAGAAGGATGTCAATCCTTTTCGCAAGCAGGAGGCCACACCGAAGCGCGACATGAGCCCCAACCACCCTCGTCGCGCCTAGTAGAATATCACATGGAAACCAGCAGTCAAAGAAAACTTCGTGGAAACCACATTTGAAAGTTTCAAAAAAAAACACTAAAAGTTCATGGGATGTTAAGATGGTGACATTTTATTGCCATATGAAATTTCAAGTAAAAACACATTACGAGATGTCACCTTATGCAAAAGACAAATTCAACAATGAATATTGATGTTACTATTCTGCACTATTCAATGATGATTTTGTTATTTTTATAGCTCACACCCCGTACTGTATTTAAACTAAAATTTTGTATGACAATAGAACATCAACCTCTTAATATTCCATATTTTTTAAAGATTTTTTTGAAACTTGAAAACATCTTTTTCGCATGATTTTCACTGGTTTCCACTGAATGTTCATTTTCATGTGATATTCTCCCCATGTTTTTCGCCGGTTTCCACGGAGTAGTTTCCTAGTAAATGGATGCCGTTTTAGATATTAGATAATGTAAATTCTTCCCACACATGTTATGTGTATAGGTGCTATATTTGCTTTAGTTTTTTATTTTCTGAAACAACGAGTCTCCTTCTTGATTTTCGTTAGAGAGCTTACTTTACTTGCATACAATACGTTTTGGAAGAGGGGGCGGGGGGG
>CBMN010002891.1:0-11692 GCA_000582825.1 Hordeum pubiflorum | reverse complement strand
AAAAAAAAAAAAAGGTGGTACTAGTAGTACATATGCAATGAAAACTGGCTGTGACATGAAGCTATGTGTGATGGACATGAACTGTCCAAACATATTATCAATTTCGAAAGAGATGGGTTATTCACGGGAGAGCGAGCTAGCCCGGCAAGGACTGGCCCATTTTGACTGTATTCTGTATGCTATGAGGACCACCATACAAATGTGCTAGCGACCTTCTGTAAATGTGCCTGTAGCTGGATCTTGTCCATTCCTCCTCTATCAAACGGCCCATAAGTGGCTGGTGCACCAGTTCCATAGGTTGCACTGGATACATCCGCCTATATAACTAGCTAGCGCACTGCGTAGCGCCGGCAGACTACTCCCCTGGCACTGGGTGAAGCAACATGGTATTGAATCAAACGTGTTCTTCTTCCTCACAGTACACAATGGTGGCTGCTCGGGTGCTCCTGCTGCTCTGCTCATGCACGCTGTTACTCAGAGGAGCACACGGAGGAGGATCTCGCAAGGTAAGCACGCTTACTCTATATGCATGTTTTTTAACACGGTACAAATGTAAACGCTCGGATATACGTATATACACTCATCCCTGTAAACGCATGCACGCACACTCTACATGCATGTTTAATGTTCATGTAACGTACAACTCTAGGCTTTTTAATTAACGGCGCATGTTAATTCCTGGCTATTTAATTAACCATGAATATCTACATCTGCATGTGTGCCTCTCTAGCTTTACATAGCCTACCTAGGCGACGTGAAGCACGGGCACCCGGACGATGTCATCGCCTTCCACCATGACATGCTCGCCACTCTCCTCCAAAGGTAGTTGATTATTATCATAGCTACTTTGTAGAAATAACAAAATTAATTAAATTAGACGGCCTTTGGTTACTTCGTACTAGTACCACTCACCCACTACTTTGAGCTTTTGTAGTGCCATAGCTACTAGTACCAAAATTTTCATACGAGTACCATAGCTACTAGTACCAAAATTTTCGAATTTTGACTTTTTCAAAAATTCGGCCTTCATGGAGGCCGAGAGCCAAAACGTCATTCTCTTCCACGTTCACTCACTACTTTGAGCTTTTGTAGCAAGGAGGAATCTGTGGCCTCCATGGTGCTCCACTACAAGCACGGCTTCTCGGGCTTCGCCGCCATGCTCACCCGAGACCAAGCCAAGAGACTTGCAGGTCATCACATATTTGCTTTAGTTCCTAGCTAGCTCACTGATTTGCTATCAAAATACGGGTTTCCTCTAAGATTCATGTACGTTTTGCTCTAAGATCCATGTACGCCCGCGTGCAGAGCTTCCTGGAGTCATCAGCGTGGAGCCGAGCAGGAGGATCAGGACGACCACCACACGGAGCTGGGACTTCCTTGGGCTCAACTACCCATCCTACCACTCCCACGCGCCGCCCAGTGAGCTGCTCCACATGAGCAACTACGGAGAGGATGTCATCATCGGCGTAGTTGACTCCGGTCAGTATTTCTTAATCTGTTATGGACGGGCCGGGCTGCGTGCATCACTCGGTGCAGAGATCAAGGGTTATTCCCTCTTTCTTTCTAAATAAACTACTCCCTCCTCTTCATGTTAATTGTCGCTAATTTGGTATAATTTTTAAGTAAATCAACGATAACTAATATGAATTGAAGAAGTACATTTTAATTGTTATCACTTCAGCTTAATTTGGGTAAGTCGGGCACTAACTATGATAATGCTAGGGCCTCTTTGATTCGTAGGATTTTTAAAACGTGGGAATAGAAAAAATATAGGGTTGAAGTGGCATGCGCACTTGAATCCTATAGGATTAGCAACGGGTGTTTGATGCCATAGGAAAAACAAAGAAATTATAAAAAAGTTGGAGCGGATGTTAGATTTCCTATGAAATTAATGTAGTAAAAAAGATTCCATAGAAAAAATTCCTATGGGATCCAATCCTATGAATCAAAGGACCAACATAGGAAAAATTTCTAAGGATTGCAATCCTCCAGAAATCCTATAAAATTCTTTTGAATCAAAGGAGCCCTAATTGGTTAATGAATTTAGGGATCTGGCCGGAGTCCAGGAGCTTCAGCGATGTAGGGTATGGGCCGGTGCCATCAAGGTGGAAAGGGGAATGCCAGACAGGACCTGACTGGGGCACCAATAACTGCAGCCGAAAGATCATCGGCGCACGGTTTTACAATGCTGGGGAGGCCCCCAAAACAGACTCGCTGTCGCCACGTGACCACACCGACCATGGCACACATTGTGCATCCATCGCAGCCGGCTCAACCGTAGGCATGGAGGGGGAGGAGGCGGCCAGCTTCCACGGCCTCGCCGCCGGGGTCGCAAGGGGAGGCGCGCCGCGCGCTCGCATTGCGATGTACAAGATGGTCTTGCGTGAAGACGGAGTCAGCTCCACGGCGCTTCTGCTGGCCGCCATGGACGACGCGATCCACGACGGCGTGGATGTATTATCGCTGTCCCTCCATGACTCAGACGATAACTCATTCGGCGCCATGCACGCGGTCCAGAAGGGGGTCACTGTGGTGTACTCCGCTGGAAACGATGGGCCCAGGCCGCAGACCATCCAGAACACTGCACCATGGGTCATCACCGTCGCGGCTAGCAAGATCGACCGCTCGTTCCCGACGGTGGTCACATTGGGGAACAAGCAGCAGATGGTGGGCCAATCTCTCTATTACAAAGTGAAGAACAACAACTCTTCATCATCTAGGACTAGCAGTTTCACGGTGCTTAAATGTGTACCATCGTGAGTGGAAAAAAAAAACTCCCAACCCCTGCACCAACCATGAATACCTTCTTTCTTTTTTACGAGAAGAAACCATGAACATATCTAACTCGTGCTTGAACTTGCTTTTGCTTTTCTGGATCTAGTTGTGCGTCGCTCCATGGCACGGACGTGAAAGGGGCTACCGTCGTGTGCCTAAACAATGAGGACATGCTCAACCCACCAATGGATTTCGCCCTTGCGGCGCAGCACGTGGAGCAAGGCGACGGGATCCGGGCTCATCTTCGCGCAGCACACGACGGACATGATTAGTCTCACGGTGGATTGCTGCTCGGGCATCGCCTGCGTTATCGTCGACCCCTACATCTCCAGGAGGATATGCCAGTACGCCCGCGACTCAAGGTACATATATGCACCCTACAACACGTACCTTGCATTACAATTTCATTTTGGAAATTCAAACGAAACGGACTCTGTGAACATCTGGAGCTTCTTTTGTTTTTATACAACACAAGCAGCTCTCCACGGGCAAAGATCGAACCGGCCCGCACCGTCACGGGCAAGGACGTGTTGGCCCCTAAAGTGGCGTCGTTCTCCTCCAGAGGCCCGTCGGCTGATTACCCGGACTTCATCAAGCCTGACATAGCTGCGCCCGGAGCCAACATCTTAGCAGCAGTGGGAGATTCCTATAAAACTATGTCAGGGACGTCCATGGCAGCCCCGCATGTAGCGGGCATCGCCGCGCTGCTCAAAGCTCTCCATCCAGACTGGTCTCCTGCTGCAATAAAATCAGCCATCGTCACCACCGGTAATAACTACTCCTATATGCACACGCAAGTAGAACATACAATTACTAGCTAGAGTAGATCATGCACTAGTGGTGTCTAATTACCTATGTTTTGTTGGTTTTGCTTGCATGGTACAATTAAGCCCATATAACCGATGAGCGCGGCATGCCCATACTGGCAGAAGGACTGCCGCGGAAGGTCGCCGACCCGTTCGACTATGGAGGTGGGAACATCAACCCTGGCGGGGCAGCTCATCCCGGCCTGATTTACGACATCGATCCACACGATTACAGCAAATTCTTCGGATGTGCCATCGCCAAGAAGGGTTCATCAACGTCTGCGATGTGCAACAACACCGCTATGCTACCGGCGTATAACCTCAACATGCCATCCATCTCAGTTCCTGATTTGAGGGGTCCGATCACCGTCTCGAGGACGGTGACCAACGTCGGTGAGGTCCATTCTGTGTACCATGTCATATTCCAGAGCCCGGCCGGAGTCAAGATGGAGGTTTCCCCGCCTGTTCTTGTGTTCGATGCTGCGACCAAAGTCCGGACATTTGACGTGAAGTTGTCACCTATGTGGATTTTGCAAGGGGACTACACGTTTGGCAGTGTTACCTGGCAGAATGACCAACAAGTAGTGAGGATTCCGGTTGCAGCCCGAATTACAATTCAGGATTTCTATGCAGATGTTGCATAATGATAAAATAAATTCCCATCTCCATGAACTAAATAAAAATCAGACCCACATGACACCAGCTAAGAAACCATGTCACTTGACATGTGGGCCCTCTCTCTATCTATCTTTCTCGCTCTTGCCATTTTGCATTTCCTAGAGTACAAACGGTGTTTTCATCCTCTTATCTTTGTGTGTGTAAGTTTGTATTGGTTGTGTGCATCCTAGTTATACAAAGACTAGGTGTACGCTTGTTATGTTTGTGTCCCTTGGTACATTATGATTTAATAAAACCGCCCTTCGTGAAAAAATAGGTCACTCGCATGTCCTCGGAGGCTTGGAAGTTCTGGGTAGTGTGTGCAACCCGTTCAATGCCATTGTAAACAAAAATTACTATCTGAAAAAATGTCATTGTAAACATTCTTACAACAAGATACCCTTCAAGTTGGGTGCCTTACAAGATCCTAAAAAATGCCACGCTTTATAGTTGAACGGCTAGCCTGCTAGAACGTAATATGCTTGAGGGATAGCTCCCAACCACTACTCACCAAAATTATGTCAAGCTTTTCCGAAATGGGATCCCTAAGTGACATGATATGTGGCTAGTGATAAGGCTTCAAGTGCAAAATGCAAGATCAACCGGGAAAAGGTTTGCCGGTCTAAGGATCTTGGATGCCTTAAAATTCTGAACTTAAAAAAAATTGCTACCACGCTTTGAATTACGATGAGTTTGTCTTGCATGGACAGACAATACCAAGTCCTGGATTGGCCTTGGCAACCCCTGCAATGACAAAGATAGAGACATGTTCGTAGCGGCTACCTCAGTCACCATTGGTGATGGTGAGAAGGACCCCCCGCGGCTTGAGGTACTACGAAATTTGACCTTTTTTGTGTTCAAAAAACGGCATCGGGGCCAGCTTGGGGGGGCGGCTGGGAACCCGACCGCCACCACGCCTATTTTTTTCGTCGGTTGGCCCTCAAGCAACGCTATTTCAGCCCCTGGGGTGCCGAACGGGACTTGGCCCCCAACATCTTTTCTATTTAGTTCAAGCTTGAAAGCGGTCCTGCATAATGACAGATGGGGGATATGGCCTTACCGTGCGGATTTTTTTGACCGAGCCCAGCTTTTCGGAGCCCTCGGCACTACACTTGATCTGGAACCCCTCAAATAAAACTTACTCTGGAGGGTTGATCAAATTTCAACCATTCTATGTTCCCTAACTCAAATTTTGGTTTGCCATTTCCTCTGATATTTCTCCCAAATTTTTGAAAGAGCCAAATTCCGGCCATCTAGTTCAGCGGCGGAAAACAAAAACAAAAACCGTGCTCGTCCGGCAAGGTGAGTGTGCTTTTTCCGGAAACAAGAGGCCCAATATGCCAAGCGACCACGCTAATACTCCCTCCGTCTCAAAATAACTGTCCGACTTTGTACTAGCTCTAGTATAAAATTGTACTAAGCTTGAGACACTTATTTTGGGACAGAGAGAGTAGATAACTACACCAACCACCAAATTATCTCAGTTCATGCAAGTAGGGCTGCACCGGAACCAAAGATTTCATAGCACGGTGACCAGATATGACAAGCCGCTAAAGCTTCTGGCGTGATAAACCACAGGTACTAGAAGGCAAATGTTGATTATCACATACTAATTCGACAACATCTTCGGGGCAAACGTCCAGAAACAGTCTTGCCATCTTAGGAACAACCCTTGGTCATCTCAGGCAGGGTCTTTGAAAAGCAGCTTGTAGCATATATACACACACACATCACCGGTCAAATTCGGAGTAAAAAGCTAAGCTCTCTCCCGGCGCAAGTGTTCGCCTCCACGATGGGGCGCTCGCTCGACCACCCTTTCAGGCCGCCTTGGCAAAGCCGACGCGCAGCTTGCCGTAGTCGAAGACAGTGTGGTAGGGGCCCATGAAGACGTCTCCCAGGATCCTGCGGTTGAGACGTATGCATCAGCGCCAGAAGCAGAGGTCAAGCGTCAAGAAGGTAACCGGTGAACTTGTTTCTAGCATACCAGAGAGGACCGCGAGGAGGCGGGATGTCCATGGCTGTGAATCCACTGATGCACTGGGCAGCAGCTCCTTCACCAACCTTCAGGATATACTGCACAATCGAAGAAAACAGAAATCAGCCACAAGGAAGCTAAGCAAGTTGGCTAGTTTGATGCGCAAGGGTTAGAAACATAGAAGAACAAATAGAAGAGGGAAATCATGGAGAAGTCACACCTCTTCTGGTTTCAGCGCAAACTTCTTGCCACCAATGGTGAACTCAATGTCAGGCATGGATCCAAGGCTGGCACAGTCCACGGCTGATTCTCCCATGGGACTTGGGAGACGGTTGCACAGCTGCAAAATTTATAGTTAAGTGAAGTACCACCATACTGGTTGAACAAACTTCACCAAAGGCCACCATACTGGTTGAACAAACTTCACCAAAGGTCACTAAGCTCACCTGGTTAACGTAATCTAGTATGAGATCCTGGGTCTTGTTCTGTGCAAGTTGGTTCTGCATCCATACAACAGCCATCTCACAGGCACTGCACATGGGATCGGTACGGAGGCCATTCGATTTCACAGGTTCATCATCCACCACGCTCCGAATTCCAGCACTGCGTTCACATAGATAAACAAGGGGGAAATGAGCCATGGAAGTAAGAAGAACAATGTAAGCAGCGATAACAGCATAATGAAAGAATGCCTTGGGACTGCACATATTCGGTCAGACTTCGCAGTAGTTAATCAATACTTATAATTAGTAACAAGTAACATCACAACTAGCTAATAGTCAAATAGTAGCTAGCTACTCTGTTTCGCAAATTCAGAAATGGAGTTTGCAGTTCCCACCTAACACCACGAGTCCCATCAAAGGTGCACAGACCAACCTGGGAGCAGATCTTTTTGGGCTGTGTCTGTAATATGAAACCAGAGCAACTTCAGTCCCACTCCTTTTAAGAGGCAACATAATTCATCAAACCGCTACCAAAATAGTAAGCAGGCAGTAGGGATACAAACCTCCGCTAGCAACAGGTCAAGGATCTGTTGCCCATACTGAGAAACAATTGTTTTGCACTCTTGGCTGACTACCCCAGCCGCACCAATCTGCTCGTTAATTTCAGTAATGATGGCCTACATTTGGTGAAAAGGAACGTGTCAAAACTCCTCGGTGGAAACATGGAGCAACAAAGAGAAAATCAGTGATAAACAGTGTGATCCAGATTGACTGCCACACAACATTAAAACCGGCCTAGTGTAAGCTTTTCTTTGTAAAGCAAAGCTTGGAATCTCAGAGATTTCTTAAAATGTTTTCGCTAAATGTTGACACTTTACATGTATCTGACTTTTAACATAAGCTAAAAGTGTACAATGATACTCACGAAATCAAGCAGAGTGTTCTTACAATATTGTGATTAGTAAATAAAAAGGTCAGGTGCTATATCATCACATTTCACATAACATGTGTCTAGCCTACAAATCTGGAAGATCATACAGATATACTGTGAATGTGACCGCTACTAAAATAATTGCTCCAACAGAACAAATCGATTTGATAAAGATGTTGCAATATGTTAGTAGATGATGCCATGCAAAACAGCAATTTCAACAGAAAAAGTGGATGTCACTTGCCACTCTGAAGATAAACATAGATATGAAGATCACAACATACCGTGGGGCCAGCAAGCAGTGAAGTTCCAGAATCAGCAATTGCGGCACAACCGCCAGCACAGAATCCTGATAATGACATAGGTGTGAACACACATAAGTAATTCTGATTTAGATGCATTAGATTTTAACATGAAGATAACCGTTCCAGTACCTGTGGACTTTCCTCCAACCAGGACATCACCCATGTCAAACTGCAGGAAGCAAGTGTGCATTTTTTAGCAGACAACCAAATATCTTATGTGCGTTCACCCACGTAGTGTTTAGAACAAGACTAACCTGCCAATATCCCTTCTGGGTGACTGGGACATATGTGTGTTCACCAACGTAGTGCTTAGGATCCATTCCTCCAAAAATAATTTCACCACCCTCGCCTTCATCAGCATGTCGGTTGAGCCAGAACGAGAAAACAGGATCGCTGATGAGACCTTGCTCTACCATATTATACCTGCAAAGTTTATTTATCATTAGGGATCACCAACATGCTATGATCCATAGGGTGTGAAAGGCTAAGTTCGGTATGTATGACAGTAAAAGAACTAAGTAAATGCATGAAACAAACTGTAGGCTAGTTTCACATACATGAACACAAGCAGTGGCGGAGCTTCGAAGAAATTGTTGGGCGGGCCAGACTAAAAGAGAGCACAAATTTTTTACACTCACAACCCAGTTTTTCCTTTACGTAGCTCCACCCTTCAGTGGTATCCAAATATTTTTCCAGTTAAAGACGTGGTTTGTAATTTGGAAATCAAAATGTTGCTCTTCTTTGTAGAAGTGTTGAAGTAGCTCAGTTTTGGATGAGGTTATGAGCTGATCTGTTTATTTTAATGAAGGGCCTCATGATTTGGATGAGCGAGAATAAGAATTAGCGGTTGGGCTAGTCAAGTATTTGGATATTCTGTCGGTCTTTCTGGGCTGAGTGCATTGCCTGGCTGACTGGGCTTAGAAGGATAGCCTAGGTAAGAGAAAACACAAAAATCATGGGCGGCCCAGGTCGGTCCCAACAAAGCTCCGCCCCTGAACACAAGTACTCGAGTACATAACTGTTTCCTTAGAAGCAGGACTACCGTGAGTCCATGACAGATGCGGCAAACATGAACACACAACAAAAAGTCCAGCAGAGTACCATTTAAACTGCAACAACTAAATGAAGGGAAGTTGCTATTTTCTTTATCAGGTCAATATTTAGGATGCTGACAATCCTGTGTTCTGCACATATGAACTACTAAAAGCCAATGTCCTTGCAGCTACCAGTGCTGCAGTGCAAGAACTGTAATAGCACTGCATGGCTGAAAGCACTATATGCAAATAACATCATTGTTCTTGCAGCAATTCAACAATGCAAAAGAGATGAATAAAGACAATCCTAATGGCCAGATTGTCTTACCACACAGGTACTGCTTTGCCAACAGATATTTCCTTAAACCCAAGCCCAAGAATACCATCGAACTTTGCAACCAAGAAAGTAACACCTGGCTCCTTAGTAGCTTCAATGAACTCCTAATGTGGCAACCAAAGAAGATATTAACAAGAAAATATTCTAATGTAATGCATACAATCAGAGAAAATCAACAGATTAACTCAGAAACATGAAGAGGCACAAACCTGATCTTTCACGACTAGATCACCCACTGTAACACTATCCTCGCTGAAATATCCAGCAATGGAACCAGTGCCGTACTGAATGGCAGCAGGCTTTCCTGGTGACATAACAAGAGAAAACAACATTGTCAAAAGAGAACGGCTACAAAGTATAGAGATGAATTAATCAAAGCAAACAAAAGGAAACCAATGAAAATATGGAGCATCATCAGTATATGACTCTGGCAAAACATAAAAAGGCTATATAGCAAGGACTGAACATTATCGTTTCCTGTACAATATGTAACTAGAGTTGCAACTTGCAATTGCTATTTAATATGCTATAGCAAGTGTTGCAACATCTCCATCTTTCCATCACTATGTCTAACTACACCAACAGGCACTACATCAACATCAGTCATTTTGCAGCATCATTTTCAAGGATGTTGCACCTAACGTGAACTGAACATCTTGCTTCACGTTCAACACGTGAATGGTCTACAATAGTTCATCAATACACATCTGACTTCATGGAAAATATTTTTACGAAGCAAACTGAGCACATAACTCTTAAACTTTGGCTTAACAGACAGGAATATTTCAATTTTCAAGACTACCTGGAACTAGGCACTACCTGGATAAGCTAAGACACTACCTGGAACTAGGCAGAGTTTCAAATCAGGTATGAGAATGACTGCAAGTGCATACAACTAGTATCATTTACGGTTGGTGGGTGATAGGGAAAACGCATGTGAAGTGCACAAATTACAGAGGGGTGTGCTATACACTATCTTTAACAGCAAGTAAGTAAAGAGACAGGAATAGAGCATGTCAACTGTAAAGCACAACCACTAGCAAGCTGGTGAGAGAGGTTTCCAGACGCTAACCATTCTTCTTGTAGGTGCTGGACGCCCCCGCCTTGTAGCGTGAGTGGAGGTAGCACGCAATCTGCACCCACAAAGCACCACACACACAAAAAAAAAAGTCAAATCCCCCGCACCAGAGACAACCAAATCCTCCTAATCCTAATCCTGAAAACAAAAAAGGCGTCGGCACCGCACCGAGAAGTAGCACTTGGCGGAGGGCACCCAGAGGTTGGAGCTGCCGGTGTCGAAGATGACGGTGAACTTCTGCGGCGGCGTGCCGACGCCGATCTCCCCGAAGTACTGCGCGTTCATGTAGTTGTTGAGGGACACGATGTCGCCCTCCTCGTCGGAGCGGAGGGGGTTGGCGCCGAGGCGGTGCTGGCCCTCCTCGCCGGCGGAGAGGCCCGTGGCGACGCGGCTGTTCCGGTCGATGGGGCGCTTCTTGAGCGCGATCCGCACCAGGCCCTCCGCCTCGGACGAGGCCGGGAGGAGGGTCTGCAGCAGCAGCACCGCCCCGAGGAGCGCCAGCACGAGCCCGCGGGTTCCCATGGTCGCGATCTGCGGCGAATCGCAGGGGTTAATCGAATGGAAGAGGGTAAATCCTGGTGGGGAAAGTAGCAGAGCATGCTCCTAACTAGTCCTAGTTGACTGACAGTAGTACCGCGACTGAATGAATCCCACAAAAACCACAGCTGCGCGGAAACCACACAAAAACCTACTGACGAGGACCAAATCGAGGGTTCAGGTCGACTGAGAGGGAGGGGAACGAACGGAATCGGAAAATTCCAGAGAAATCGGAGGCAGATAACGCCACAGAGCACGCCTGGAATCGACGGCAAAACGCGAGCAGGACAAGCAGAAACGAAATCTAACCGCCGACGCCGAGCAAAATCCAGACCGGAACCGCACCCCCAAAAGAGACAAAATAAATCGGTGAAAAGGGCCGGATCGAGCGCGGAAGTTGGCAGATCCATACCGAGACCCAGTGACCGCCAAACCCCACACGGCCACACGAGAATCACCACCACCCACGCACTCTGATTCGAGCAAAGCAGTCGAGCGAAGTCCACGAGAAGCGCAGTGCGGGGAGGGAGGGGGAGGGGGGAGAGCTCACCAGAAACCGGAGGATGGAGGAGAGGAGGGATGGGAGGAGAGCGGAGCCGAGCCGACTGACGTGTGCCGCACCACGGACCCGATGCGAGCCGTATATATAAAGCGGTTCGGGCCGTCGGGACTAGGGAGGTGCTACGCGCTCGCCTGGGCCGTCGGATGCTTGGTCGGTGCTGGGCGGGCCGTCGGATGAGGATAGGGACGCGAAAGCGAAACTGCTAAAGATTAAAAAAAAAAGTCCTAGCTTTACCCCGGGAAGGGGGGGGGG
>CBMN010002888.1:0-18566 GCA_000582825.1 Hordeum pubiflorum | reverse complement strand
GAGGAGGAGGAGGAGGAAGGGATGGTCCTCGAGCGCCGCCGCTCCGATCCGGAATCGCCGCCGCTGCCTTCCGCTGTCGTGGGAGAGGTGAGGATAGATTTCGGTGTGAGAAGGAAAACGCTGCGGCGCAGGCGGGTGGCTGCCCTCGTCCGCCAGTTTCTTGCGGCTATGGGTAAGCCAAGTTTTCGATCGAATATTCGCTAAATCGGGTTATCCCCAGCCATCGCATCCTTCCTCCCAAACATATGGCATCCCCTGAAAATCTGGCTATCCCTATCCCACCGAGGGATAGCCTGAGAACCAAACGCCACCTAATTAGCTAGGCAATGTGCTACCCTGTTCTAAACTCTTACTAGCTTTATAGGTTTATAAACTCTAAAAAGTTCCTATATAATCTATTTAACTAAATTACCAACTTACGACTTGATGAGTGAAGTGTTTGACAAAGAGGACACAACTATCATAGAATCAGATTGCACAAAAATCGACATATTAGACCATTGAAGAGCAAGGTTCATCCTTCATAGTATTGCTTGAATTTTCACTTCTAAGCCGGTGTTGCAAAAAGAGAGCATGTGACAAACAATGAAGACTACATCTCCTCTGTCGTTCCTTGAGATCACACCCGCCCCTGTCGAACCATCCTTAGGGTTAAACAAAACCATCAACCGACAATGCCAGCCAGTCCGTTGGCGACGGCGGCCAGGGAGAAGTCGCAGTAGCGGCCACCTGTGTCGGGCCTAAGACCACCATAGGGGACCTGCCTTTTAGGATCTCCTCGACAGAAAGATTATTGGCATTATAGATTAAATTTAGATAGTTGCAAAGAAAGTTCTTTGGCAACGACATTATGAGTCAAACTTACATAGCTACAAAATTAGATATCATTATTATGCAGGTTTCATATTCTCCAAATGAGCATCCAAAGCATGTCGAAGACATCTAAAGAATGTCATGCCAAGCGGTTCAACAACCATTCATCTCCTTTGTGCACCACTTATTCTTCATTGGAAATAGGCCAGACATTATACATTGCATCCTAAAGAACAATTGCATTATCACATGTAACACGAGTATGATATGCATCACCGTCTTCATTTTCCGCAGATCTTGCATGTTGTGCGCTATGCCATATGTCTCTTTTGCTTGCACTTTAGTGTGGTCAAGCCCTGACACTACCTTCCATGTGTTGACGCGCATCTGACGGGGAATCGATGCTTGTCAAATTAAATTACAAATCTTTCGGCTACCATTAGGGCGTGAACTAGCGCTTTCAGCGCGAACAAGGCTTCATGATCCTCCATAGCAAAGTTTATAAGCAGAACAAATGTTGAACATACCCTATGGGTCAGATTGTCATGCCACAAAGTCCTCGTGCTGCCTAGGTGATGTTTGTATTTGATGGGTGACCAACACTTCTACTGGGCAAAAGTACCGATTAAAAATACTATAGTTTCATGTACCATTAACATTCAAAAAAACAGAGACCGTTCAGTCTACACCCACATTTGGGGGCCATAGGTCGGAATGATGTGCCCTTTGGGATCCATGGATCCCTCGAGGTTCAGATGGAGCTGCCATTACCAACGTGCCAAATGAGGTCTTTCTTCAAAAGAATTAGGCCGTGTTGAATCCCTTTCCAAGACAATACCCCCAAGGCTCCCACTAGGTAATACATTGCTTTTAGAAGACGCGCGCGTAGGCCATACGGATGATCAAGTAAACGCTAAGCCTGTTTGGCCGAGAGAGCCTGGTTGAATGACATCATATCCCTGAACCCCAATCCACTTTTTTGGATCGGGAGAATCATCTTGTCCCAAGGAGGCTTCCTTGCCCCCCCCTCCTTTCCACCCTCCACCAGTACTGCCTCACTATTTTAGTTAGATCACCACACAGAGAAAACGAAAGCTTGAAAACACTCACCACATATGTTTTCTGCGCTACTTATGTGAAGGTGACACACGGGGCACCGGAGGCCTGTGGCGACTCCGTCAATCTCAAAATATATCGGCTTAATATCCCATTCACCCCCTTCCGCTCGATATGCTATCGGTCCTACAACCTCCGCTTATGTTACTAGTTTAGGTTAGGGTATTTTAGTTATCGCAGGTGCGCCGCTCGGACGGATGACGGCGTTTCTTCTTCGAGTTTGTCTTCCGGGCTCCGATCCTTCTCGAGTCCATCAGTCCAGACGAGCTCCGGCGTAGATTCCCGCCGTCTTCTTAAGACGACAAGATTAGGGTTTCTCGTCATGTGACGAGATTTGGCGTGAGGCGTTTCAGATCTACGCAAGGGGTTCAACGACAATGACTTCGACTATGGTAACTCCAGGTCACTGTCTTTTAGGGACACATGCATCGACAAGATCAAACCCGCTCTGGTGGTTGGATGGTCTTGGAATGAAATGCTTTGCAGGTGAACTCTCATCTTTTCGAAAGAAAATAGTCGTTCCTCCGGCCACGTGCTCCGGCACGGCACGCCCCCACGCAGCCCCGATCCATCTTCCCCGAGAACCAACGGCAGCGCCGCCCCGCCCCCGCCCCGCGACGACCGCACGCGCGCGACGCGAGAGCACCCCGCACCGCAGCACGCAACAAGACGAGCCCAGAAGAAAAAAAAAAATCGACAGCCCGATTCCAACCGAGCCCTCCTCCTCCGCAGCTGCCCCCGAGCTTCGCCCCGTCCAGTAAAAAAACTCCCCACCGTCGCCCGGCCGTTCGAATCGCCCGCCCCGGGCGGGATCCGGCGCGGCCCCCGGCCAGGATCCGATGCTCTCCGGCGACCAGGACCTCCCCGACGGCATCGGGATGGCGCGCCTGGCCTGGTCGCGCCTCCCCACCGCCGACGGCGCCGCGCCGCTGACGGAAGGCCCCGCCGCGGCCGCGGCCGCCCAGGACGAGCTCTTCGTCGGCGCCGTCGAGAGCCTCGACTACGAGGTCATCGAGAACTACGCCTACCGGGAGGAGCAGGTACGCTACGCCGCGCATTTCGCTGGCCCTCTTTGGTTCCTGCTCGTGGTTTCAGCCAGTGTGCGGTTGGATGAGCTCTTCGTGCTTGCAGGCCCAGCGGAGCAAGTTCTGGGTGCCCTACTACATCATGCTCAAGTGGTTCTTCGCCCTGCTCATCGGCGTCGGTGAGCGCCTCCTCCATGACTCGTGTTTGTCCGGAAATTTGTGTCTGTAAGAGACTAGTAAAAGCTTAATCTGGATGTGTGTAAGTAAGATATGCATTGTTTAGTAAGAAATACTGTAATTGTTAAATCATGTTGTATCATCACGAGAACGCAATTTTGTCATCCGAGGAAGCTAAGCACGAGGAATGCTGACATGATAATGTTTTACATCAATTGATTCATATACCAATTGCTGTACGTGATCCACATAGATTGACAACCCAACCCCTGAAATCCCCCTAGTAGTAGTCGATTTTAACATAAATCAGCCATATACAAGGAATACACGTATTCAAGGTTCTTGCATTTGCATAGTCTAGTGGTTACGCCTTATATTGGCTGGTTATAGTTGGTATTATTAATGGCTCAAAGGTGACCCAAGTGAGCAGTGCAAGCTATAGCATTGATCACAAGATGCCGAAGCAATATTTATGGTTAATGTTTAAAACAAGCTGGCAGCTACTGAAGTGACTAGGTGCTATTGAGTGACGTTGGCACAACTGCTACCTACAACTGTTGTTTCTGAGTTTTATACTACCGGATTGCTTAGTCAGTTAACTGCCGTAAATTGTTTTTTTACATCCACCCCTTCAATTCTCTCTCCTGGTTGAATTCAATCCAAATATTTTTTCCTTGTTCCTGGCCTCATGTATCCACAAACACTACAATGCTGGAATTCCTATTCCGATTCACTCCAAATTGGCTATTCCTTACACATATGATTTAGTTAATACGAAAAAAAGGAAGTCCTAACATAGTAGACCACATATCTGTCAGTGGAAACTGTTTTTATACTCTTATATTTTGCCCTCTGCCCCTCTTTGTCCCATGGTTCAGTTCTTCGTACCGAGTTGATTTTTGGTTCTGGTATATGATGCAATCTTCCTGTTTTCAGGCACTGGATTGGCTGCTATATTCATAAATTTGGCCGTTGAGAACTTCTCTGGATGGAAATTTACTTTGACTTTTGCTATAATACAACACTCATATTTTGTGGGGTTCTTGGTGTACATACTTCTCAATCTAGCCCTCGTCTTCTCTTCTGTATACATAGTCACACAGTTTGCACCAGCAGCTGCTGGATCTGGTATCCCGGAGATCAAAGGTTACTTAAATGGTAAGGTTAAACCACTTGAATTCCTGATATTGGTATTCTGATAAGTTTGGGACATAATCTGGAATATTTATGCAGGAGTTGATACACATGGAATCCTCCTTTTTAGGACGTTAGTCGGGAAGGTGAGTTTACATTTCTCCCGTCAGCTATTATGATATGTCATGCCATGCTCAAATGCTGCTGCTTTGAGTAATAGATTTTTGGGAGCATCGGATCAGTTGGAGGTGGATTGGCTCTAGGAAAAGAAGGTCCTCTTGTTCACACCGGAGCCTGCATTGCTTCTCTTCTTGGGCAAGTAGGTTATGTTGGCGATATAAGTTTTGTTCCATTCAACATTTATCTCAGTTAAAATCAAAATGTAGATATCTGATTTTTTTTCTATCATGTTTATAATTGTCTTTTGATCAGCATAGACATAATGCAAAATATTCACTAGTGGTGTAGACTCATAGGCCTGTGGATCAACCAGCAAGCCTTTTGTTTTCATGCCAAAGAGTTGTCAGTTTCTCACTAGTAACCAGTCACCACCATCAATTTGGAAAACCCATGGAAACCCTCTCCAGAATTTTCAGTGTCATCATGATAAAATTCACAAAGATGGTTGTTATTACATGTAACATAGTAGTAGTACTTGGTGTGATTTTCTAGTCTGATAGTGTGATATAGTAATCAAGTCATAAAACATGGTACCATTGATGTTGTTGTTATAGGGGAACTAAAAGTGGAGATACAACATCTCATGAATATTTTAGATATCAGAAGTAGCGATATTTTGTAACTTAAGCGGATTGATACTGTGGATCCATTTATACTTGTAACCCTGTTATATAGACCGACAATTGTTTGTCCCAAAATCCAGTAAATCAGGACTTGCCAGCAGCTTCTGTTTTTCTTGCTTTACTTCATTTCCACTCTGTAAGTAATTTATGATTATTTTGCACACATAAATTTGCCAGCTACTTACTCTGCATGTACATAGGGTGGATCAGCGAAGTACCACTTGAATTCTAGATGGGTACAGATTTTTGAAAGCGATCGAGATCGGCGAGATCTTGTAAGTTATTTCGTTTCACATGAATGACAATTATTTGTTGTTTTCTTACATTTCCATCTGTTGATTAGTTTGATCTCTTGCTTTCTGTTTTCTTATTAACGTTCCAGACGCACCATTTTATTGGATTGGGCAATCTGTAGTGTGACTAGTGTCACTGCCTGCTGTCTTCCAGTCAACAGAAAAAAATGGTCATATCCTGGTTGTATGACATATTTGGGTAGAGTATAGAATGTTGTATTGAGATTCACTGTGGGTCGTGGCATTTGATATATGTTAATATTGTTGACTAAGGTTGTTCCATTGAAATTGAAATGGTATGGATTTCAGAAACTAAAACTATCTTTCTGGTTTATATAACTTGATGACTCTAGCTTAAGTCCAACACTTAAATGACCAGCGTCCTCTTCTCTATTTAAAATACCACCTGCGCGTTCTAGGGAGCTAAGGGCACCCGTAGTGCTTAGAGGCTGACTCCAAGCTGGGACTCATGCCCAGCCTCTAAGCTTAGCTCAAAACTCTGTATTGTATACAAAATACTCCGAGCCTCTAAGGTGGACTCACTTAAAATAAAAAACTTGATTCCTTTCTCAACATGGCCAACACACTCTCCGGCTCTCCGCCCATGAAAATTATGACCAGCGGATTATTTTAATCCTTGGAAAAGGCTGGAGGTAGACTCTATGCTTGGCGTTGCCAACGATTTTGGCTTACAGGCTGCAGTGTATGGCACTAGCCTCTAAGGGATTAGAGACTACCTTAGAGGCAGCAAAACATCACATTGTGGATGCTCTATGAGGGCCTTGTTTGGACATTAGGTTGTAGGGGTGTTCAACAGGAGGGCAGGGTCCAGGACTTTGTCATCTTTCTGCCACGAGGGTGGGGTAATGAAGCGCCGGTCAGCAATAGAGATTAGGGAGGTTGTCAATTCTTGTTTGCTTTGTTGGTTGAGCACAAGGCATTGTATAGCCTGCGTGCCCAGCAGATCAACTTTGGGGCTAAACCAAAACCAATGTGGCAGACAAACTAGCTTGAGAATCAGGGGCATTTCTTCAAATCATAACGTGCTATCCTTGTCCAATACTCCAATATATGTCCTCCTTGGCCTGGTGCAAACGTGCCCCTTCTCCTGTGCCCAAATGTCATGTCTCACATGTCAGCACTAGTCTAAAACTTCCTGGCTGGTGCAATCTGGAGCCCCTTAAGTCTATAACCTCTTTTGTTATCATACTTGCTAGTGCTGGCTCTGCATGATGTCTCTATTAGCTACTGGAACCAGTGGATGGGCTTGAGGGTAAGCGTAACCCCTTTTTTCTTGATAAAATATGCAACCTGTTAGTGTAGTCATAATGTCATATTGGCTAGTACTGGCTATGTGCCTGATGCCTCTCAGTTAATCGAACCAGTTGATAGGCTTGCTGGTACCCTAAGCTCTCTTGACCTTCAAAGTTAACCGGATTTGCTGAATATCTGAGTGGACAAATTTACTTTTCATAAGTGAGCTGTGAATTTTTTTCTGGCTTCTATCTGATATATGCACAGTTCTTTGTTTACCTGACAAAGGTTCAGTAGGTAAATTATGTTCAGAGAGTGTTAAAAGTAAAATCAGATCGTGTGTGTCTCAACATTCAGTTGTGTCCCTAACATCATGGTGAATACATTCTTTTCTATGTTACTCCATGTCGTTAAGCTTCTATTTAAAATGGAATTGGTGAGTTTCCATATTAAAGATCTCAAAGCTATATTAATGTTTCAAAAGGTGACATGTGGATGTGCAGCTGGAGTTGCTGCCGCCTTCAGAGCTCCGGTTGGTGGGGTGCTATTTGCTCTGGAGGAAGTTACATCCTGGTAAGAATGTTCTTTCGTCATACTATTAATAAAAAATATATTCATGCTGACCCATGTAATTTGTTCCAGCTTACATTTAGTCTTACCCTATTGTTTTCTTTGTATTTAGTAGACAAATATTTTAGTTAGAGAATGTTCATATATTTTCCAGTTAGCAGTACTAACAGGTGTTTCTGATTCAATAGCTTTGACATACACTTTCTTGACAGCTTATACATGTCCTTTTCTGGCTTAGTTCGTTCTTCCTTTTGCTGCTATCAAGAAAATCTGTAGTACAAATGTGATTCACCCATGATTGACTATTAAGTTGCCAAATGAGTGAAATGAGTACAAAAGTAGAAATGCATCAGCAGCAGTTTTCTGTTCATCATGTCTCTCTGTTTGTTTATAACACTGCACTCAAAGTACCTTATGTAGAAACTGCTTCAATTGTTTGCACGACCAATATAAATACTCAAAATGTTGTCATAGGTGAAGAAAGGCTGCACTTCTGCTGCACTGCAACACCATGAGTTGGTTGCAGGGCATTGTTTAGTTTTAAATTGAACCCGAGAACATCCTTTTTTGAAATATACATGTTAGTTAGGGATTGACTCCCTGATGGATACTATAGTCTATCACAAGGGACATTATCAGGTTTTCCAGGCTGCACTCAAGAAATGCACCTGAGTGCACTTTTTTCACTTGTGTTGCTGTATTAGTTTTTCCAAGATTTTGGTCCTGTGCTTCCAGTAGTACAGACATGAGTTGACTTATTCTGAAGATCAAGAGTGTTAAATTGCGAAAGCCAGGACTTGAACTCAAGACCTTAGGCCCTGATACCATGTTAAGCTTCATGCACTAGCCAACGCAACCCAAAGTCCGAACTTATGGAAAGGGGTAGACAATCCACATATACACTTCAACAAAGAACATGGTTGCCACGTAAACGCTCTTATATTTCTTTATGGAGAGAGTATCATATTTTAGGGCTGTGAGATCACCGCCATTTCCATTTATATTAGTATATGTTTTATAATGCTATTATAAGTGTACTTTTGGGTCAAGAAAATTAATCCATTGAATATTCGTTTTGCATTTTCATATTATTTGCAACCACCAGTCATGTTGCATGTAAATTGGTCTCTTGCTCCACGTGAAACTTACTTTAGACGTCACAGTAATACATTTCTAGCTACATTTGGTGCTTTTATTGTGTGTTTTGATTGTACCTAGTTGTTTCTTCCTACTACTTAGTATGCTTGTGGTGGGTGTTACTGTCAACCAATTCATTATGTAACGTTGGTAATACATTTCTCTAGTATGTTTGGGTTATGAATTGGGAACCTCTCATGACAGTTCTTTTTATGGACATACGCATGCTGGGCAACGAAATGATATGAAATATGTTGTTGAACTGCGTGTCTTGCACTCTGATTTGATTAATTATGTTATCATTATATTGCTGAAGGTGGAGAAGCCATCTTATGTGGAGAGTATTCTTTACATCTGCTGTCGTGGCTGTTGTGGTGCGATCAGCAATGAATTGGTGTAACAGTGGAAAATGTGGTCATTTTGGGGCTGGGGGTTTCATAATCTGGGACATATCTGGGTAAGATTACCTTTTCCCAGTTAGAAGGGAATGCTTAATCTGAAAATGACCTTTTGTGCATTGTGATCTTGATTGTTTACTTTTTTGTAAAGAGGTCAAGAAGATTACTCTTACCAGGAACTTCTGCCGGTGGCAATTATTGGTGTTATTGGTGGACTTCTTGGTAAGTACTGTAACATTATTCAAAGTTGTGTCAGTATATCTAGAAATGCCATAGTCAGGCGTTGTACCTGACGAGAACTCATTCATATGCAAAGTATATCCAGTAATATCTAGAAATGCCATAGCCGACATCGTTTATTTAATAAACTCCTTCGGATAACTGGCTAGACAAGAAAAGCTGCACCTAGCCAACCTGTAGAGTTGGATCATTAACATGAAAAATCATATGTTAATTGACGGATGTACCACAATTGTGGAAAAGCCTGCCCACAAACTCACTGTAGGCCTAAAACAAATAAGCATTCGTAGTATATTTGTGCCATATTTGATCATTTTCAGTTACTTAATTGGGTGTTTCTTCAGGAGCGCTTTTTAATCAACTCACCCTCTATATAACCAAATGGCGGCGAACATATCTTCATAAGAAAGGGAAACGAGTCCAGGTATGCTGGAGATATGATATGCATTAGTGGTTATAAAGGTAGAGCTCCTCTTGTAGACATATACCTAACACCGGGGTTAATATTTGCAGATTTTTGAAGCTTGTCTCATATCTTTGATAACATCCACTGTTTCCTTTGTGTTGCCACTACTGAGGAAATGCAGCCCTTGTCCTGAATTAGAAACCAGTTCTGGTATCCAGTGCCCTCATCCACCTGGAACAGACGGGAATTTTGTTAATGTGAGTCTACTTTAGGATTTTACAACTTGAATTACAAGTTCTCTTCAGCTACAGTGATATCGGTTGTGCTTTTCTCTTAATATGTTGTCTGCATATTGCAGTTTTACTGCTCAAAAGATAACGAATACAATGATCTGGCAACCATTTTCTTCAATTCTCAGGTCAGAATATATTTGGAAAGCTTCTCCTTCAATGTTTCGTATTCCATGTCATAATATTTAACAACATTCTCTTGCAGGATGATGCAATACGCAACCTGTTCAGTGCAAAAACATTCCATGAGTACAGCGCACAAAGCCTTATCACTTTCCTGGTACGTCTGTTTGATTTATGGAATATTATACCTCGCATTATGTAACTAACTCCATTAGGGTTTCACCCTAAGCAGTTGAATTAGTGCATTTTTAGTAATGTAAGTTAGGAAAAATATGAAAAAAGTACCTATGAGTTCAAATAATCAAAGGGTTTGAATAATCTGCAATCTCGTTGAAGTTCGATTATGTTTTCTTGTCTTGGCAGCACATGCTATCGGTATAACAAAAGAATGATGGTCATCAGGCACTCTATGTATATTCTGATGCTGTAGCAAATTCTAATTCTTGTCATTCCATTTACCATCACTTGGATGAGTTTTGAGATGTTCAGAACCTTTCTTTGTCATATACTTACCTTTACCCCTTTTCTTGCTTTGCTCAGGTCATGTTTTACTCCTTAGCTGTTGTAACATTTGGAACTGCTGTTCCAGCTGGACAGTTTGTTCCAGGAATAATGATCGGATCTACGTATGGCCGGCTTGTTGGAATGTCCGTTGTTAAGTTTTATAAGAAACTAAATGTTGACGAGGGCACGTGAGTTCTCACTATCTCTTCAATTCAACCTATGTTCCACGTACTTAACTTTGGCTTGTAAGCCAAAAAACACATATTTATGGGCTTTCTTTTGGCTTATACCGTCATGTAACAACATCCAGTCATAAGCCAAAGACCAGAGCCAAAAATCCATAAATAGGTGCTATTTTAGTTTATAAACCAAATTGCAAAACCCAAAGTTAAGCCCAACCAAACACCCATGTGTTAATGGCCCCTTGAATTTTATTCTTCCTTCTTGCACTGGGTATTTTACCATTTTAATAATCTGATGGTGAGGCGTAATTTCCTACTTATTATTAATATTGCTATAGGTATGCTCTACTTGGTGCTGCTTCGTTTCTTGGTGGTTCAATGAGAATGACTGTATCTTTATGTGTTATTATGGTCGAGATTACAAATAACTTGCAACTCTTGCCATTAATCATGCTTGTTCTTCTAATCTCTAAGGTAAAAACTCTGCAAACATCTACTCAAAGTCTCAAACTCTGTGAACTTTACTCGTTGTTGAACATGCAGAGTGTTCCTTCTGATTTCCGTTCATGTAGGCTGTTGGTGATTTCTTTAATGAGGGGCTATATGAAGAGCAGGCCCGATTAAAGGGCATCCCTTTACTTGACTCTAGGCCTAAACAAGTGATGAGAAACATGAATGCAAAGGATGCCTGCAAGAATCAAAAGGTTCTTATGATTTTTATTCCATTCAAGGTGGAAGAAAGAACTATATCTTGTGTCAGTATAGTTCCAAATCCTAACACGTCCAATATTTTGGTGTTTGGTGTTAGGTTGTGTGCCTTTCTCGTGTTTCAAGAGTTGTTGATATTGTTTCTGTTCTGCAAAGCAACAAGCACAATGGCTTCCCTGTAAGTAGATACCAGTTCTGTAACACAGCTGCTTCCGTGGGGGGTTTAAATAACAGATTTTCTTTTGCTGTTCAGATTGTTGAACGTGGGCAGAATGGCGAGTCGCTTGTCATAGGTCTCATACTTCGTAGGTAAGATGCAGTACCATGTGCTCTTGCTTTCTTGGTTTACCTTGCACACTGAACACTGACCCATTTGTCCTCTTCTTTCAGTCACTTGTTGGTGCTTTTGCAATCTAAAGTAGATTTCCAGAATACTCCTTTCCCTTGTGGGCCAGGCATACTGAACAGGTTTGTCTAACGCTCAGTTTGCGGGTGCTGAACTGTGCTTATTTTATAATCTGCTATGAGAAATTATGCACAAAAGTAGGCAAAAGCGGTTCAAACAAACACTAAAATAGGGAAAAACAGACGGGGCAAACATGATTATGAGAATCCACCGCAATGCCAAGGACAGCCTTAAGTCGGAACCAATAGTCTATTGGCTGGTCATAATGGACTGTTTTTGCTGTTACACAGGCACAATTTTAGCGACTTTGTTAAGCCAGCTTCAAGTAAGGGAAAGTCAATTGATGATATTCATTTGACGGATGAGGAACTCGGGTTGTATTTAGATCTTGCCCCATTTCTAAATCCGTCTCCTTATATAGTGCCAGAGGACATGTCTTTGGCAAAGGTAAAGCCCGCTTTTATTTGAACCATGCACTCGTTTCAGTGAATTGGATAGAGATGATCTTTTGTAACGATTCCCAGGTGTACAATCTCTTCCGCCAACTAGGATTGAGGCATATCTTCGTCGTTCCTCGGCCTTCTCGTGTCGTAGGACTGATAACAAGAAAAGATCTCTTACTCGAGGTGATAAGCCATGCAATCATTGCTGTCGTACATTGTACAGAAGTTAAGAAAGATTACTTGGCTGGACATCCTTCTCAGCTTTATTGTTTTGATTACAGGAGGACGGCAATACTGCGACAACAGAGCTCCAGTCGACCAGTGTAAGGTCTATATTATCTATATCTTGCAAGCTGAGCTTTTCGTTGCTGCGCCGTTATGCGCACTGAACTGAAGTTGGCAACTCTCTCTATATCTCACTGGAAACAGTGCGTAGATTCTAATGTGATGGTACCATTGCCATGCTCGAGCACATAAGTGTTCAGAATATGTCTCACCGATCGGATTCACTAAACCGCCTGCGTATTGGCGGTGGCATTCTATGCTGTGCTGGATCCACCGGTGCTTGTCCAGAGAAGCATTACATCATCGAAATAGGCTGGTGACATTTGGATGTGATGCAACGGTTTGTCGATGCCATTTTGGGTTGACTCGAGACTGTTTATTTCGTCTTTGCAGAGCCTACCTGAACGGTAAAACGGCAGGGGGGAGCGCGCACCTGGAGCGTCCTCTTCTTAACAGTCTGATGATCGAGCAGTAAATACATAGAACAAGATGTCTCAAAAGATAATTTTGATAGCAAGCAGTTAACCTTCCACTGAATGGTACGCAAACCAAGCGACGCCCAACGGACTACAGATGCAGGATTCTTGGAGGTCGATGCAACGGGAGGATGGCCCCATGCGGTGGTGACAAATTAGGCGATTGTAAACAAAAAATGTTTATAGACTCACTGATGTTCGTAGCCGTCATCCATGTAAACCACGAGAAATTGAAATTCTTTCGAGTAAATCCCTTTGCTGTGGTTGACATGGCGAGGAAGATATAGAAGGTCGGAACGTTCCTGTCCGTTCAGGTTTTGGTGACACCGCTCTCGCTGTGATCCGTGCAACGGGTCGAATCTTATCGCCTCGTTTAGTTTCGGTTCTGCTATCGCTTATACATGTGTTGGCTTTCTCCCTCTCTAAAAAGAGTGCATGTATGGCAAAAGTTGCTGGCAAGTTCTTTTTTGGCAAGTTCTGAAGATGAATGAAGGCAACTCAAGTCCTTCAAATTCAGAGCCAGTGGGAACTCACAACAATGCCTTGTTAATACTAAACAAAACAATGGGCACACCAGAAAACACACGGTTATTTTAACAGCTTTTCTCAGAGATTTTTTTTAGTTTATTTTTGGACCCCAAGTTCGCCAGGGAGGTGGCATTTGCAAACGTTTTCCTGACAGTTTTAGTTATAGGGGATGCCATTTTTGTTCACAAGGGCACGCCAGTTTTTGTCATACAAGGCAAAAAAAAAATCCAGAAAATTGTCACCGCTTGATCACGATCGAATGGTTATGGGGGCGTTCGCTGGGATCTCTCTCCCAGGTAACGCCAGCCAGTTAACAAAACACACAGTATTTTTGTTTTGAGGAAACACACAGTTTTTTTTAGGACAGGCCTGTAATACCGCAAGGCAGCCCAGCCCAGCCCACTCAGGCCCAAAGCCCCCGTCTCCCTGACTCTCGGCTCGTTCCTTTCTTTCTTGGGACCGAAGCCGGAACCCACTCCAGTTCTCCCCAAATACAACCAGCCTCTCTCGCCGTCTGCTCGCTCGCCCGTCCGTCCGCCCGTCTGTCCCCCAAATCCCTCCCCGTCTCCCCCGCGAACCCCAGCGGCGTCGCCGGCGATGGAGTGCGTCATCGGCGTGGTCGGCCGCGACTTCGCGGTCGTGGCGGCGGACACCTCCGCGGTGCAGAGCATCCTTGTCCACAAGACGGACGAGGACAAGATCATGCTCCTCGACTCCCACAAGCTCATGGGCGCCTCCGGCGAGCCCGGAGATCGGTAACCACCGACCCCCCTCCCTCCGCCGCCCGCCCTCCACGCCCCTCGTCGATCCGGCTCCGGGCTCCCCTTTTCTGTTTCGATCTGACCCGATCTGGCCTTGTTTTTTTTTCTTTCCTGGGGGCGCGGGGCGGCAACAGCGTGCAGTTCACCGAGTTCATCCAGAAGAACCTCCACCTCTACCAGTTCCGCAACAACATGCCGCTCAGCACCGCCGCCACCGCCAACTTCACCCGCGGCGAGCTCGCCACCGCCCTCCGCAAGGTGCATATACGGACAGCCCTAATTTCCCTTATATGCTCTCTAGCGGTTCTGTGTGGATTGCCCGTGAGTGTCCCATGGAGGGAGGGGCTAGGGTTTGCTATCCCCGCCTTTATCATAGGCGATAGCTCCATCTTACACCGGTTCTGTTTTCTTAGGGTTTGTTCAGGTTACTTTGTCTGGTGTAGACCTGTTGTTCGACTGGATATGTGATTGGGGATTTTCGGTGACTTAAATGGGGGCTTATGCCTTACTATTGTGTAGCCTTGTAGGTTCTCTTGCTTGTATTTACAGTTTGCTGATGAATATTGTCTGTTGTTTGTTTGTCAAACATTTTTTTTGGACAAATTAGATGTCTGTTTTACACTCGTATGTGTGTTTATGCTAGTTTAAGTTAATAAATGCCAACCAGACCTCTGTACATTAGTTGGGATTCCTCAACTAAATTCTGCATATGGGCTTCAACTTCTTTGTACATTTTTTTCTTCTTTCTAAAATATGCATCAAAGCTAGTTCAAGTTGATTGCCTATTTCCGACATTAAGATCTTAGAGCAACGTTACACAATAATACATAAGAACTGTTCTAGAGTACACCTAGTAAATGTGTAGTGGATGGAGCTATCACCTAATGACAATGCTCCTTCTGGACTTTCTTTGATTTTCCTATGGGCTATCTGTTCATGTTATGGATGCTTTTTTCGCTATATATGTATATAGTGACCTTGAGTTGATTGGAACTTTGCAATGCTACAAGTTTTATTGTATGTTACAGAAACCAGCTTAATGCTGTTCCAATGTTTATTCAGATTAAATTAGAGATGGTTGTGATATACCCAGATGAAAATTGACATGACAAAATTTGTTTTTTCCATTTGTGAGAATTCGTGCTTACTCAGTAAAATTTTAGTGAGAGATGTTGCAATATTTTAACTTGCACTAAGCGCATAATTCTTTTTTTTTTTTTGAAATAGACTAGGCGCATAATTCTGATGCTAGCACATTCACTGTAAGGGAGCAAGTACAGGGCTCTGTCTTCCATTTTGTTGTTTGGATCCTAATTGGAGGTTTATTAGAAAGAGAAATCTTGGCTGTAATCTACAGATTTAGAACTTCTGATATTCAGCACAGACTATTCCATTTTGTAACACCACCTAACTATTCCATTTTGTAACTTAATTGCATTCACTTTGTGGTCAGTACCTCTGTGCCACTTTTTCCGTTTGCTTTAGTTTCTGACTGAGATTACTAGTGTAGAGCACTAGTTGAATTCATCAGCAGCATCATTAACTGATTTTCATAGCAACATATTCATCTTTTTCTCCTGACAATCTCTGACGTTATGTCTTTGTTTCATTTTGCAGAATCCCTACTCTGTAAACATCATACTTGCAGGGTTTGATAAAGACGCTGGTGCATCGATGTACTACATTGACTACATCGCGACACTCCACAAAATCGACAAGGGAGCATTTGGGTACGGGTCATACTTCTGTTTGTCGCTGATGGACAAGTTGTACCACCCTGACATGACTGTTGAGGAAGCGGTAGACCTTGTTGACAAGTGCATCAAGGAGATCAGACTCCGGCTGGTCGTCGCGCCTCAGAATTTCGCCATCAAGATCGTGGACAAGGATGGCGCCAGGGACTATGCTAGGCATGAGATCGGAGGTGACAGTCCTGCAGCTGCAGCCGCAACCACAACAATAGCAACAACTGCCTGAGCTGATTCGCGCTGTCGGTGGTCATTTGGCTGGCTGGAGGCTGAACCCTTCCTGTTAATTGTTTCCGAGTACTGTCACTATGTAATCGCAATACGTTTCGGTTCGAGAACTGTGTTGCAAATTCTCCCAGACGTGGACTAGTCTGTTTATGACCCCCTATTTCATGGTTATATGTTTCACTCTTTCTTGCTATCGAGTGCTGTGCTCCGGGTATTTCGGACCTCCTGCTTATAACTGCTGCTGCTGCTTATTACTGTCCCTTGTGATGTTGGTGGTGTTGAGAATTTGCATATAATGCATGCTGTGTCGTCCATCTGTTAAATCTGAAAAATAGTGCCGACCTGTTAAATCTAAGCTAGCACCGATCAAAAGAAACCATGAATGTGTGTGCTCTTCAATACAGAGGCGTTGATGTGCCTGAGTGGAAACCGTTTGGCATTGTTTGCTTGCAAATGTTACTGTTGTAATGTGAGGATACATATGATATTTCTTGGTTGGGATTGTTACTCTTGCATTACCTTCGTCCCAAATTAGTTGTCTTAGATTTATTATCTAGGAATGGATGTATCTAACCCTAAAACGTAACAACTAATTCAGGATGGAGGGAGTATATACTGGAATGGGAACAAACACTTTACAGAAACATGCATTTCATCTGCATGTTTGTCACTATATTCGTTTCTTCACCAGTCTTCCTTGACATGATTCATAGTGCTAACTAAAATGCCACGCGACAAGCCGGGGATACGACCAATGTGTTCATGCAGAAGAAACTTTTACAAACTCAAGAGTCACATCAGAAAAACCAAATGATCCTACCATACTATGTCAGATTCTGAATGCTGCACTGTTGCACTGAGCAAACTTTCATGTAGCTGCTAAGAGTGACTTCATTTACAAGTATATTTTTACAAACGCAAAATCTGAGCTATAGTCAATAAGCTGGACTGTCAAAAATGAATCCTTTATAGGGGCAGTATACATCTTAGTCCTTCTATAGTGGCCTCAAAAGTGGGTAATCTTCCAGGAGTTCCCGCTCCGACAATGACTCGTTCTCATTCTGTGGTGTCCATAGGACCTCAACCGCCTATGAAGAAGATCAATGAAAATGTTAAACACTGTTGCTATGGCCTAAGCGATACCAACCACATGTTTATGAGCCTGCATTGAAAAACAAAATCTAACAAGATAATTTCAGATTCTTTGGTACTAGCGGAACGCAGAATTTATGTTGGATCTAACCAGCTCTATTTCAAAGCATTGTTAGTTTTAGTTACTGAACCAGGTTGCTTCTGGTTTACATTCTTTTGACTCCAGTGCAGTTGACAATAGATTAAGAAAAAGAAAGGAACAAGCAGATAATACCATTATTTTGCTTGACGGTACCCCACCAAGCATTTGTAGAGCCGTCTTCAAGTCACTGCTGCTATTTATAGTAGGTAGCTTGTACACTCCCTCAGCAGCAACCAGTATGGTAACCTATGAATAAGAAATAGAAAAGTTTAGATATGAATTGATGATTACCAGTTTACCACTAGCAACACAGCTAACAGAATTTGCAACAAGGGTGAGAATATTTCCAAAGACTGCTAACCCCCCAGATATATTACTAGGTAGAAATAACTAGAATAAGTGAACCTCTACATATTATGAAGGTCCCAAATATCAGCACAAATATCAGATATATTAAATCAAAAGACTGCTACTATTTAATTTGAATGTTTAAAGAGCATACCACAACTTGTTTGGGACTAAAGGTTTTGTTGTTGTTTGTTGTTGTATTAAATCAAAAGACTGCTACTATTTAATTTGAATGTTTAAGGAGCATACCACAATGTACTCGTTGCTAAAACCACTTGATCTTTGAGTGCCTGCTTTTCGCCTCTTGATACTGTTCACATTCACGAGCGTCTCTTCATCAAACTTGCCTCGCTCCTCAATTGACAGTTGATTGAAACGTTTCTCCCCATCATCCATGCTTCGTTTGACATCCACCTTGAGAATAAGTGAATACCAAAGAGATTAAGAAATATAAATCCGACCAAGAAATTTACTGAATTCCAGATCTATAAGATCTTGCTAGTAAGAGAGGCAGAGCTCCTTTCCTTGGTTGGCAAAAAAGAGAGAGCAATTACATGATATACTGCTCATGTATGGGATGTTAGGCAACCTACAAACTTAAGTATGAAAGTATAGCGTACCATTCAAAATTTACGAATATATATTTTTGGTGATGAAGCATTGGCGAATATGACTGTGACACTACCAGTGAATTGAAAAAAAATACATATGCTGCATAAACTGTTAAAGTGTGCTTACTGTTGAATAAGCTGAGATACAGCAATCTGGATGCCGAAGTAATGCCAATGTTGTCTCTGAAAGCCATCATATCAGCAACAAAATAGTTAAATTTATTTAAATGCAGTAGAAAAATGGTCAAATTTGTATGAAAATAACAAATCTTCACAATATGCTTGGATCCAAAGCATAATGTAATGAAATTTATCATCCCCCCCC
>CBMN010002886.1:0-12861 GCA_000582825.1 Hordeum pubiflorum | reverse complement strand
CATCTACATCATCTGTTGGAGAGGGATTTTGGGCCTGAGATACGCAAAAGTTAGTTATTTTTGCATCTACATCATCTATTGAAGATGCTCTAAGCCTCCTTTGGTTCATATTATAGAAATATATAATAGGAATATAAAAATCATACTTCCTTCATTTCTAAATGTAAGTCTTTTTAGAGATTCCACTACGGACTAGTGTTTTACATCTTTATATAGTCCATAGTGGAATCTTTAAAAAAAATAACAGAGGGAGTAGATAGTGGATGACATGCATCTGAATTTTTATAAAGAAAAACATGTCATTTGATGCATATGGTAGGAACTTTTTCGTTGAGTCTAGGCTAGTGTTTTTTTCCCTTCATACCACGAGGAAGAGAACGAGGCAACATTGTAATCAGACACCGAAGCACCAAGGTCGCTTTTCGACCAGAAGATTCATCGGCAAGGTCGTTGAGACAAGTAGTCAACCAGCAAAGACAGATGCTCTCCAAGAGGAAGAAGGCTTCGATGGGCATCGTAGCTCCTTCACGAGCACAACTGAAGATGAGCCCCATGAATGAAATGATATGTTACTCGACAAAGATTGGACCTCACCCCATCGCATTTCCCTCTACCTCCACCAAGACTGCTTGAAGAGAGTGGAAGGGGCAAGACCGACGAGCATATTGTGGACATGTCGGTGTTGAGTTCCCCTCATATATGATTCCCATCACTGGAGCACCAACAGCAGAAAGATAGCAACTGCCATGCATCGGGCACAACTTGTTTGCGTCGTTGCGCCGATGAAACTCTCCCGACCAACATAATGTTGAAATCCTCTAAGAAAAATCCCAATCTAGTCCTACTATATACAGAAACTTCCCTTGCTCCTATATACAAAGAGTGAAATCCTAACCTGGAACTCCAGAACCACTGCTGAGAGAGGAGGTTAAAACTAAACAAAGATCTAGAGACAAAAACATCAAAGAAGGAGATAGGAATACTGCATACTTTCATGCAGTTGTTAACCAGAGGAGAAGGAAAACCTTCTTTCACTCTTTGGAGGGCCCTGATGGCCCTGTCTTTGAGACTGAAGATCTCCTTAAAGTAGTTGTAGATTACTACAAAAACCTCTTTAAAGGTAAACCTAGGAATGGTTGCTCCTTAAGCATAGATTTCTTCTCTGATGAAGAAAAAGTCTCCCCTGAAGAAAATGAAATTCTTCAGGTAGCCTTCACAGAAGAAGAGATCAAAAAGGCAGTCTTTGACTCCTATGCTGATGGGGCACCTGGCCCGGATGGGATTTCTTTCTTGTTTTACCAACAATTTTGGAATTTAATCAAGGCTGATTTGATTAAGATGTTTGATGAGTTCCATAGAGAGAACCTAGATATTTACAGGCTTAATTTTGCTTTATTGACTCTTATCCCTAAAGAGGTGGATGCCACAAGTATGAAAAAAATAGACCAATTAGCTTACTAAATTGTAGTTTCAAGATCTTCACTAAGGTGCTCACTAATAGACTTAACTGCATTCTCGAGAGAATTATTACCATCCGAGTCTGCTTTCCTAAAAGGAAGGTATATCCTGGAAAGTGTAGTTGCTGCTCATGAGGTGCTACATTTTGTGCATTCTGGACATGAGCAAGGCCTAGTGCTTAAGTTAGACTATGAAAAAGCCTTTGATTTTTTAAATTTAGATTTCCTTGAGGAATTGTTGGTGAAAAGGGGTTTTGGCCCCAAGTGGATTGCCTGGATTAAATCCATAGTGATAGGGGGTCTGTTGGGGTCAAAATCAATGGCTTTGAGAATGATTTCTTTCTTACCAGTAAAGGACTTAGGCAAGGGGACCCTCCTTCCCCCCTATTGTTTAATCTGGTAGTAGATGTTTTAGCCAGAATGCTTGTCAAAGTTGCAGATGGAGATTTGATAATGGGTCTATGTCCATCCCTTTGTCCTGGAGGGGTTATCTATCTTCAGTATGCAGATGGCACAATCCTTTTTCTTCAGAAGGACCTTGATAAAGCTCTCAACCTCAAAATAGTCCTCTCCTATTTTGAACAAGTCTTAGGGATGAAAGTCAACTACACGAAAAGTGAGTTGATTCCCATAAATCTGACTGATGAAGAACTTGTTATGTTTACTGAAGCTCTAGGGTGTAAGAAAGGAACCTTCCTCATTAAATATCTGGGGATTCCTTTGCATTATGATAAGCTTAGGAGAGAGGATGTCCAACCTCTGATTGACAAGATCATTAAAAGAATTGTTGGGTGGAGAGGCAAGCTACTCTCTTATAAGGGTAGATTAGTTCTTATTCGGGCCTGCCTTGCCAGCATCCCTATCTACCTACTGCCCTTTTTTAAATTCCCAAAATGGGCCATTGAGCTGATTAACACACAAATGGCTCACTGTGTGTGGAATGACTTTGAGGGACACGGGAAATCACATTTAGCTAACTGGAGGCTGGTTTGTATGAAAAAAGAGTTTGGTGGTCTAGGGATCCCAAACTTGCAAGAACTCAACATGTGTCTGTTGGGTTCTTGGATACAAAGATACTCCCAGGGAGAGGGTAAAATTTAGAAGAAAATTATTGACTCCAAATATAATACCAGTAACCCAAACATCTTCACCAGCTCTACCCTGCATGCCTCTAGATTCTTGAAAGGAGTGATGTAGGTAGTGAAGTCTATTAAGTTTGGCTTTAGATGGATGGTTGGGAATGGGGAGAAAATAGGATTCTGGGAGGATACATGGTTTGGCTCCTCTCCCCTGGCTGTCCAATTATGGCCCCTCTACTCTGTTTGTAATGAACTCTCAAAAACTATTTGTGAGATTTGGGATGGTGACACTGTAAAACTCACTTTTAGGAGAGTTTTTGGTCCAAGGATGATGGAATCCTAGTACCAATTGCTTGAGGTGGCTGAATCCATCAACCTGCTAATGACACTAATTCATTGGTCTGGCAGCTGGATAGCAAAGGTGTCTACTCTAGCAGCTCCCTCTATAATGTGATTAAATTTAGAAGAGTTGTCCCAGTATTTATCCCAGCTGTTTGGAAACTGTTAGTTTCCCCCAAGATACATATCTTCCTCTGACTGATTTCCCACAACAAGATTATGACTAGAGACAATCTTAGGAAGAGGCATATCATCAAGCCATTAGACTGTGTCTTCTATACCGACAATGAATCAGTTGATCATTTGTTCTTTACATGTGTGGTAGCTAGATCTGTTTGGTGTCTCATTAGTGAGCATTTTAACAGACCTCTAGGTGCAGACTATTTCTCCATTGCCAGACTTTGGGTCTCCAATAAGAATAACTATGCTATTAATGTTGTAACTGATGCTGCTATGTGGAGTTTGTGGAAGTTCAGAAACGCCATGATCTTTAACAATGCAGTTTGCTGAACATTAAACATGTGCTGGGGCGATTACAGGCTACAGTCAGGAACTGGATGATTATTTCCAAGGAGGGCGAGAGAGCCAAACTGGAAGCCTTCATCTTGTTTCTTGCAGAGCGTTTGTTGGAACCCTTGCGTCTGACCGGGAGCTGATGGGAGATTTCGGTGATGAGCTGAAAGCCCGGATGATGTTGCAGCTGGCTCCCAAGGCGTTCACCAAGATGGCGTTGCGGGAGGGAACCTGGGTGCCACAACCCACGGCTTCCCATCCGCTGAAGACAAGGCGATCACCCACAGAGATCTAGGCAAACTGCCTGAAGATGGAGACTCTAGCAAATGTGTCGGGGAAGGATGACAGTCTGATAGAGGAGATCGTTGTGATGCCTCGGTGTTTTTAGTTTCCTTTTCCTTTTTCGATGTTGGCTCTGTCTGTAATAAGGCTATTTAGCTTTTCTTTTGGCTACCTGTCGTTTAGGAGCTCTTGAACCTTTTTGGACTGTGACGCTGAGTTTCATTCTGGTTAATGGAACTGGGGAAGAAGTCCCTGCTTTTCTAAAAAAACTTCATGTGCTCCTCTCTCATGCCCACTCATGTCGGCGTCACCATAGGAGAAAGAAGGGGGGAGCCAAGCCTCCTCGGGCGACTCTCAATGAGAAGGGCGGGAGAGATGAGAGTTCATGTGGCTGCATTTACAACATTACTCTAATGTAGACCCAAACAAAAACCATGGCATGTTGTGACCGGCCAGTCAATGCTATTGAGCTAGAAAAACAAAATTTGAGAATTGTTAGACTACCCACAATGGGAGTAACATATGTAGTAACATAGATGCCACCTAAGCGAAAAATATGATGTGACAGCTAATTAACGAGAAAAGAGAGAAATTGAGTAACATAACACATACCAAGACAAGATGAGTATATAAGCTAATAAATGAAAGGCTCAATGTCTATCCCTATGTTACTATCCACTATGAAAGTAGTAGCTTAGACTAGTAACATATGCATGTTACTACTCTATGTTACTTTTCATTGTGGGTAGTCTTATTGCAAGTTGCCGGCAAACCCAAAGAGGTGCAAGAAACACGCGCCATGATTACCTTTAGGTACATTCAATGCTTTGCCGCCCAGGAAAGAAGCTAGTGCATGGAGTGGAGTCATGGACAATTATGTTTTGAGTAAAACAAAGTGAGACAAATAATAAACCACATAAAAATCCATGGGTTGTCATGCAAACAAATGAGTCCTTTATGATGCACTATTTTTTCGAAAAGGGGCTGCCCTGGCCTCTACTTTTTTATTTGATAAAATGTAAATGTTCTGCGTTTTAATGCATTAATAGAAAGAAGAGTTTGTACAAATTCTAAGTCGGACGCAACCTGCAGATACAATACGACTCCCTAAAAGCTAGGCGTGCAACAGCCATTTTTAGGACGCACTATGGCTAGATTTTTTTATTGTTTTTTTAAACACAGTACAGACCCAAACGCTCATATACACGGATATATACTCATCCCTATGAATGCACACACACATATTTTACCTTATTAGCATCCCCGAGAGATTGAGACGGCATGTCATCTTGAGATTTACGATGTCACCCCGTTGGCTAGATTTTCTTATTTGAAACAATGTAAAAACTCAACGATTCGGTGCATCGATAGAAGGAAGAGTTTGTGCATGCCCTTAGACGGCCACACCTCACAGATACAACACGGCGCCCCCAGAAGTTGGCACGCAAATGTCAGAAGCAAAACTGCTAGACCCTTCGTCCCCGCCAACACCCGGCGCCTGGCCTCTGATTTGGACGTGTCATGCAAACGTGCTAAGCTGAGCCGAGTGTGGTTAAAGATGATCGTGTAGCCTTGTACGGTGCAAGATGTTTAGAAGAGATGCTTAAAAAATAAACCAGTTTTTTATTTAAGCAACGATGCTTATTTGTCAAGGATGAACGTTTAATTAGGTCTTACACAATGCAAGGTGCTTGGTAAAATAAATCAAGTTTTTATTAAGCGTCAATGTTTATCTTTACATGAAGAATTAAGCATCTGTCCTCTACAAATAAACATTGGCATTTAAAAAAATAGTTTGTTTCTCTAAGCACCTTTTTTTATATCACTTCTTGCACTAAACAGGAAAGGTGCTTGTAAAATAAACCGAGTTTTTCTCAAGCACCGGTGCTTAACTCTATATGAGGGGTGTCGAGTTAAGCATCTACCCTCTACAAATAAACAACAATGCTTAAGAAAAGCTGGTTTCGTTTTTCTAAGCATCTCGCATTGTACAAAGCCTAAGTATCTTCCATTTTAAGTCCTGCAAGCCCTTCAATTATGAGAACCAACTGGAATATGAAAATGGTGCAACATACATATACGTCAGCAACAAAGAGCAAAAGGCTATCAGCTGGGGCAAGATCAAGCAAACACGAGAACTGACATTCCTCGCATTTTCAGTATGGCGGTTACAGGTTATAACACTTGCATAGTCATCGATACAAGCATGACCCAGAACCAAATGTATTGTATTCTACCTGATTTAGGTAGGGTGGGTGTCTATTGCCATGTTACTTCTATCTTCTCCTATGCACAGCTTTTCGTGAACTTTAGCTATTTACTGGCGATCAACCAAAATAATTTGTGATTTCCTTTACGAGCAAGAAAAGCTGATTTTCTCCTGGCATGTTTTCCAGTCTTTCAAACAAGATGCCATCCATTCTAGCTTGAACTCCATTTAAGGAGGTGACGTCCTGCAGCACCCCCTTCACGACCCTGTCAACTCCAAGAATTGAACCCCCGATGCCTGACAAGATCTCCGGTAGCGACGGCGAGGCCTTTGAGATCTCAACTAGTCGGACCTGCATTATTCAGCATGCAATCAGAATGCGGGTGGTGAACTAACTCTCAATCATGTATTTCCACTCAAAGCCACACTATGAACACTGCAGCTTGCAACATATGTCAACAAGTGAATTTCCAAAACTAGGAAAGCAGGATCAACTTGGAATCCCAGCTGAAACAGATGAATGAACACTGCAGCATGAAGGGCACCTCCCCTGATTACTTCATCAGAATATCAAGCATTGAAAAGGCAATGGCTACAATCCTATAATCAAAGAATTGAATGTAATTCTGTTGCTGTTCAATACAATTTTAGACTCTAACTACATGCACAGATATATATTAATGCATGCATGGCAGAAGTTTGTTCATTAAATACTCTTTGTTTATAGAAGAACCAACCTTCTTATCCTGTGGTATCTTAGCTCTCTGTTTTGCAATAGCAAGCGCTTGTGAGAATCCACCTAGCGAATCAACCAACCCTCTTGAAGCTGCATCTTGGCCGCTCCAAACTCGACCTTGTGCAAAAGTCTCCATCTGGTCAATCTGGTGGAGGAAAGAACTCAGCACATGCTAGAAGAAATATGAGCTACTCAGTATCTGAGATCAATCCTTACACTCATTGAGCGTGACATGGCTGCTTTATCTCGAAACGATGCGTAAGCATTTTGCGCCGACTTCTCAAAAAGTTCTGCCTCGTCTTGTCTGTGGAAAAATATCACATTCTTCAAACATGAAATTGTCTATACAATAGCTGTTATGAGCAGGGCTTGTAGTATTGCACAGACCAAAGGAGCTAAATATACGGTACAAGGAGTCAATGACTTACACAGACCCTATGCCAATAGAGGAATACCAGAATGCTTTAACAACAGTGAAGTATGAACAACTCAGACGGCATATTCAACAAATAAAAATAAGAATTAGAAGAGAAAAGGGGGAAACAAAAATTTAAATGAAAAATAAAACAATCAGAAATTTTGAAGAGTTAAGAAGTATTCTACAAAAAAGGAAATCTGGGGAAACTCACAATTACTTTATAAATTTAATTAAAAAAATACAGGGGATAACAGTCGAAACCGTCATAGTTAGCCTCGATTTTGCTTTCTTTGTATGCCTCCGCACTTCTTTTCGGATTTTCCTTTTTTACAAGTTTTCACAATTTTCCTAGTTTTTTCACAATATTTTTTTATTCCCACCCCCTAGAATTTATGGTTGTTCCTATTTATTTTCTACATTTTCCGTTTTTTCTTTTTATTTCTTCTTAATTCCTTTTTTGAGAAGTTTATGTGTTGAATATGCTACTGGGCTGCCATGCGCGAGAAAGTCACCGCCATGTCATCCAAAACCATGGATTCATGAGTTGAGGGGCAAGGTTGTCAGGTATTGGAGTCTACCGTCTAGGGGGACTAGATCGGAATTCGGCCTAGAGTTGAGGGAATGAAATTGGCTTCATTCTTTCTTTCTAGCAGAGAATACTTTTAAAACAAACAGAGGATAGATGGTCCTGGACCTCCCGGTTATTGGTAAAATCAAATGTGTCATAGGCTATTAAATATCACAGCTATTTATAAACCATAGCAGACCTAATAAATAACATTATAGAAGTCGGCATTCGCTGTTCTATGATTAAAACAAATAATTTGATAATGAAAAAATGAACATAAAATACTGAGGGTACAATCTGCATGATTTATGACGAAATCACGTGAAAACTAATATTCCACCTGTTTATTAAATGCAGACACGTTGAACCATTGTAAAAGCACCATTCCAAATTTCCAGTGCACGGCTTTCATACTATTCTTAATTTGACTTGATTTTAACTCTGACGGTATCCGCCTATTTTTGTAACAATCTGGTAAAGGTCGCTGGATCCTGTGGGCTCTCCTCAAATTTACTTCTATTTTTATTTTCCTAATATGCTGCGACAAATGAAGTGTCAATATTACCTTAAAGGGCGTTGATCAGCTGCATTAAGCTCTGCATATTTACCCCTAGATAGAATTTCTTTATGGAAGTCAATCCTCTCATACAGCTTTTGAAGGATAAATTTTCCTGTTAGTCCAATACAGAAATAGTATGATAAGAAACAAACACTCACGACAAACAAATTCACTATCTAAACTGAGATAGAGTAGAATAGATGTAAGCTCAAAGTTGAGACTGTTGCAAGAGAACATAGAATTCGCACTGTGGAACTTGTTCTAGTCTTAGCAAGCATGAATAGAAGGTAATAAGGATCACCTGTAACAACTCCAATCGATCCTGTCAGAGTAAGTTTCTCAGCAACAATAACTGGTGCAGCCATTGCCATGTAGTATCCACCACTTGCAGCAACATCAGACATGGAAGCTATCACAGGCTTGGAGTCAGCCAGGAGTCGAATTTCCCTCCACATCCTAGTTAAAATAAGAATAATCAATACATAACTGAAACTCTGCTGCTGCTTCTGCTGCCTAAAATGAAATCTGGGGCAGAACTTACAGATCAGAAGCAAGAGCATCACCACCAGGGCTGTCTATACGAAGAATAACAGCTTTATACTTGTCTGACTCTGGAAAGGGTAAGAGACTTGTACATTAAAATAAGATGAAATTATTCTGTTAGAGAACATATAAATTATGACAGAAGTTTGCATTATATGTGTGCTTATAAGCTACACCAATTGCTTCTACAGTCTGTGCTCACTGCAATGAAACAGAGAAAACTCATCTCATCTAAAAATATGAATAAATTAGGGAACTGAATCCAGTTTAAAGAATTTTCAGATGTATTATATTTTTTCTACCCGGTACAAATGTATACATCAAATTTGCATCTGAGACACCAATTGATTGCTGAGATAACATATCATAATTACCTCTAACAGTACGTATCTTCTTGATTAACTGCTCGGCAATAATGCCCGAACTAGAAATACTCAGGCCACTTCGAGTTCGTGTTATGCTTCCAGATGCTCTGATTACTGCAATTAAGTCTCCTCCTCCTCCTATCCCAAGAGTTGATTTTCTTACACCTGAATATTTACTGGCAGTTCAAACCAATGTCAGTTCAGTAAGTAAAACAGGGAGTTTATATCTGTTGACTTTTCAAGATTAATCAAGCAACATCAAATAATACCAAACAAATTAAGTGTGCAAAAAAAATTGAACGAACACCTCATAGTATAGGAAAGAGAAATTGCAACATTTTAGGACCAGGGACACACCAGCTGACAGTCCACAAGGCAAAGCTCAATTGGCCCAAGCTGACACCAACTAAGGGATATGATCCCGGTCATCTTTTCAGTTAGGAAATTTATCTTTTCTTTAAAGACAGGGCTATCATTAGCTTAGGCCTTAAGTAAATTATTGGTAAGGAGGAGCCCTTGTACTCCTTCCCCCCCTGTAATGTGGTAGCGGTGCCACTGCTCTTTCACTGGGCCACAGGAGTCCAAGGCCATGCCTGCTGACCTCGACAACTACCCTATATGCCTCAATCCTTCCATAATATCCGAGCCCATAAAAAATGTTACTCACAATCGTGCACTCTGCTCATATCAACAAAGAAGAGCCAGAGTTGTAGGTTCCACTGGCTATTGTATAGTTTCCGATAACAACTGCTGAACCAGTTTGGCCTGTTCAGCCTAGAGGTGGGGAGGACCACCATCAATGGCTATTTTTTAAAATATGTGTATATCATTATATACATGTAGGTTTGAAGCATCTATATGTCATTGGTCATGCCTAAGTGGAGCGAGCCAGGGTTAATTTGGTCATTTCTCACTTCACTAATAGTATGGTAATGGCTAAAAATTGACGGTGGTGGCAAAAACATAAAAATTGATGGAAGAGTCAAAGTTCCAGAGTCGACTAGTGCCATTGTTATAAATTTATCAGAAATCCTTGACTTGGCTGGCTTCCAGTTTCCACCCAGTTTTCCAGAACAATGAATATCTAAATTACCTGTAATCAACCGTACGCAGGCTTTTCTTGTCATTCTGTCCTACTCTCTCTTTCAGCATTGTCATTACCTATTGAATAAGACAACGCCAACAAAAACAATAGCAGATAAATATAAATAAATAAATTAAATAACTCAGTATTCTAATTCATATAAACAACGCATTATGTAAAATTGCATGTCTAATTTTCTAGTTTGACAAGTCGCATACCCTGAACATGTCCACATTTCAATAAAGAAACTCCAACTAAAATTGAGTTAGCAATTAACATATCAAGTACATCAGTATATGTTGTAGGAAGATTTGAACTGTGGACACTTACCTTAACTAGGACCCTAAAATTCCCTTTCTAACTAAATCGAAGAGTCTTGTATAGATATGACTTGCTTGTGCACTAATAATGGCCAAGGATCTCACTATATTACACACCTAAAATATAAATAGAGAGACATCACTTTACATTCCTAATACATATTAGGTATCATGTCTTCTATTTCTCTTAGACTAAATTTGCGTCCCTGTCTTCTATTTCTTGTTCATGGGTGCTTCTTTGACGTATAACATTCTGCTGGTTCAACATCTGCCTACAACACATGTTACTATAGAGCCCCGAAACAAAGAGACTGAAAACTTTTGTTGTTTTCTTAATATTGATGACATGGAAGAAAAAGAGGAAATAAGGAACGTTAAAGTTAAAACATCACTTACATTCCTAATACAAATTACTAATCACCATGGGTTGGGCAGAAGATGCAGTAACACTAACACCTAACTTAACTCGATTTAGTCTTGTGCAATTTACTTGCCACCTGAGTGATCAGCTGAGGAGGGAATCTGTACCTGATCATCATACAATAGATCCGTTATCCAACCTTCTTCCTTAAGTCTCTCGACCTGATAGACTCCTGAGTTGACAAATTCCTCAATTTCTTCTTTTTTCTTCCCTAGAAAAAAATCTCTAATGATGATGTTTCAATTAAATATGTGAAAGTGAACAGATATATTTAAATTACCTTGTGTGGAAGACACTGTATCCAGCCAGTTTCCATAGATATTATCAAGCAGTGCTCCCAGCATCTCCTTAACTTCATTTGACATGCTCTTCCGCCCAAGTTGGTCTCCAGCACTTTTGTAGCGACCAATTCGTTGAATTTCTGGCTGTACTCCAACTTTCTCAAGCACACCTTGCAAATCGAATTAAAAAGTGATAGACTGTTAGCTACCAGAAAAGAAACATAGTTGCATTCAGATTGTCTCATTTTAACACACAGGCATGACCGAGCTCACAAAACTTGTTTCACAATGAGAAGCTAAACTATCAGAAATGCATCGAAAGTTATGACAGAATGAAGGATATTTGCTGTAAAAATAGCAAAACACTTCTGTAGTTCTGTCGCACTATAACAAGTGTAATTTTGGAACAGGTTTGAGGATCAGCAGAAAATAGCGCTTGTTGATCATGGTGCACTTGACCAATAACCAGAGGTATTATGTTATCGCCATACATGCAGTTACCTCTGAGAAATGTCTGCTGAATGGTTAGACCATACAAAGCAACATAAGCACTTGGCGGTGCATACAGCTCAGCACATGCACTAGCAAGGTAGTATTCTTTCTCCCCTCCGACAGGCATGTAACCGACAACAAATTTACCTACAAAAATATTCAACACTTTCTCATAATATGACAGACATGAACATAAGGTGATACACCAAATTCAGCATGGCTTGTGATTACCAGATTTCTTGAAATCCACAATGTGCCTTCTGATCTCCTCCGCCTTTCCCCATCCACAGCTCAGCGGCTCTATGTGCAGATAAATCCCTGATATCCGCGGGTCATATGCTGCCTTCTCGAAATTCTCGCAGATTTGCGGCAGTGAGAGCCCTGACGAGAAGCGGGTCTTCAACTGATCGGATATCTGCAACCACGGAAACACACCATCAAAATCCAAACCCACACAATACAGTATCAAGACTAACAAATGTTCATACAAAGCCCAAACATGTCTAGATTACAAAATGACCAAATACAGTGGCATGTGCGTGTGAGCGAACGGAACACACGCAAGCACACGCACACGCACGCGACGTGTGCCAGGATCTGCAACAGCAGAAGTAAACTGGCCACAATACATACCACTATACCAGGGCATCTGCTAAGATGATTAGACTCCCATGATGCACGAAATGAAGAAGGGTAGCAAGTAGCAAAATCAGCAAGTGCGCGGTGCCGTAGAGCAGGAGCAGCGCACCTCGCCCCGAAGCGTCATGGTAAGGACGCTGCCCTTGCGGACGCGCTTCCACGGCGGGGCGACGAGCATCTTGAGCTTGACCGCGAGCTGGGTGCCCCAGCCGAGCTCCTCCACCACGAACGCCGGCGCCGCGGGCAGCGGCTCCTGGGCCTCGCCCGCGGCCAGAGGCGCCTCCTCCTGCTTGGTGGCCCCCGAGGACGACTCGACGGCGCGGACGGGCACGCGGAGCGGCGACGGGAGGTGGCGGCGGGCGAGGCGGGGGAAGGACGCGGAGCAGGAGGAGGCGGCGGAGAGGCTGGACCGGTGGTAAGGCACCGAGCGGAGCACGAGCATCCTCGCCATTGCTCGGGAGGCTTCGGGGAGGGAGGAAGGGAGGGCGGGGTGGACTGGGGGAGAGCCGCTCCCCTCGTCGCGGCGTGGGATGGGTGGAGTGGTGGGAGGGAATGG
>CBMN010002885.1:0-19269 GCA_000582825.1 Hordeum pubiflorum | reverse complement strand
TCCCCCCCCCCCTCCCCCCAATCTATATAAACCAAGGAATAGTGCTCTTAGATGACAACACGATAATCTCATGGTAGATCATTTGTACTTTGTACTCCAATCCAAAGCAGTAAACACAAACAGGACGTGGAGTGTTATCTCCTCAAAGAGTCCCAACACGGGTAAACCTCGCGTCCTTGTTACCATCGTGTCTAATCTTCTTGCTCGGGATCCCCTACCACGAGATTTGCCAGATTTAGCTCCGTCAAGGAGGGCCAGCGGAGACGGTAGAGTGCAGGAGAAGGGGGTGCCAACATTTGGTATGCGCTAGGCACACACATATTTTTTTTTAATATCGCAGCAAGGAACGACGACGACATGTAAACACACGTTTTATGCATACCCAATCTTGTGTGAAAGCTAAAATATCACACACAATCTTTTTTTATAATTGTGTGAAGTATATTGAACATGACACAAGTTGATGCAATGTCTACGATGCTGCTAATTATCAAACATGGTGGTGAAATTCAACCCGTCTGCCCCAAATAGCACACGATACTTGTATTCGAAATGTGTGCGATGAATTAGGTAATAGTAGACATTTGGATTTGGAGAACCGTGTGTTATCATCCAGACATGCTCATTTCCAGAGAATTGTATGATGGATTCGACATCACACGCGTTATTATTAGCTAAACTGTCTACATAATATAGCACATAATTTACCTTTCAGATTATGCGTGATGAACACACAGATTTGATTTTCTGACACACGGTTTGATTCGTACTATGTGTGATAATGTCATCACACACGGTTCCTTGTCGTTGTGTGCGATAGGGGCTTAAATAGCCTCGTTGCACTAGTGCATGTTGACAATTTATGCGAATATGGGTTGAACATTCGTAAAATGCACACCAAACATTTTTTTTAACACATGTTAAACGTTTTTTAAAAACACGCAAACATTTGTAACCTGTTAGAAATTATAGCATTTTTTTTAATATGGCATGAACATGTATTTTTCTGTTATGTACATTTTAAAAAATTGTGAGAACAAGTTTAGTTCACTTTAAGTTTATTTATGTTAAAAATCATGATTTTTCTATAAATATCATAAATATATATTAAATTAAGAAATATTTTTGATATTCCATGAATATTATTCTGAAATGTATGAATATTTTTAACGAATTACGTGGATAATTTTTTACATTTTCATGAACAATTTTTTAGAAATGACATAACATGAACATTTTTTATGGTGTGATTTCTTAAAATTGTGCAAAGCATTCTTTACATTGTTGAATTGTTTTTAACGTGCGGTGAACGATTTTTAACTAATAGTAAATTAATTTTTCTAAAACACATATTTTAGAATAGTTAAAAAATAAACAAAAGTGAAAAGGGGGGGAAAGAAGAACTGACTGACGTACATATTGAAAACTGAAAAAAAAATATGGATCTTTCTGTAGAAATACAGAACAGACACATAAGCTCGTAAACTATGTGCATATAATCACCCATATGAATGAACACACATACACACTATCTTTATGAGTACTTTCAAAAGATTGAGCCGACGACCGCTATACTATTAACGGAAACGTTACCATCATTGAGTGAATAGTCCGCTTTTATAAGACATCAAAGCGTCAAATCTAAAGTTTGACTCTTGATATGCTGGGAGTATCACTAGACACACATGCACGTATAATTAAGCGTACATGTGAGACGCTGCTCATATGCAGTGTGTTGTAGGCGAGCGTGAAATGCACCTTGCAATAAGTGAGTTACATACACACCCATATAGGTGAACTGTCAAATATTTCCATCTCAGATTTATTTATTTTTAGGGGAATTTCCATCTCAGATTTATTTATTTTTAGGGGAATTTCCATCTCAGATAAGGGTAATATAACACACGCTAAGCATACATGACAGATGGCCCATTCCACATCTACATATACCACACCACCACCATCTTTCTAAAAGCAGTCCGTTCCAAACACCGGCCCAAAGCAAACAATGCAGCATTGTAACTAAAAACAAGTCAAAGGCCATGTCTCTCTCGAGGCCTCGCAGTCCTGTTTTCCTCCAGAGTGCACTAGTGTATCTTGAATATTTATGTGATTGGCGGAGGGTTGATAGCCTTGTTGTGTACTAGTGCATCTTGAACATTTATGTGAATATGTGCTGAACATTTGTAAAATGCAAAGTGAACATTTAAAAAATGCAATGAAAATACTATAAATATAAAGTGAATATTTTTAAAACACACGTTGAATATTTTTAAAAAATTCATGAACATTATTTTAAAACCTGAAACATATGTCAAGTGTTAGAATTTAGAAAAAAAATGGCACGAACATTTATTTTTATGTCACATACATTTAAAAAATGCAAGAACAAATTTATTTCATTTCATGATATTTTTAAAAATGTCACGAACATATGTTTAAATTCACAAATAAATGTTCCATGATTTATTCTTGAATGGCATGAATATTATATAAAACTTATATGAATATATTTTTACTCGTTCATGAACATTTTAAATGTGTGAATATTTTCCAACAACATGAACATTGTTTCATGGTGTGATTTTAAAAAAAATTGTGCAAACAAATTGTTATGTTGCATGAACATTTTTTAATGTATGATGACTTTTTTAAAATCTAGTATATTGAGAATGTTTAAAAAATAAACAAAACTGAAAAGCGAAAACAAAAGATAAAAAAATAATCGAACTAATGTACGTATTGACACCTGAGAAAGGAAAAACATATGTGTGGATAGTTTTCTTTAGAAATACACAACAGACGCGGACGCTCATACACCATGTACATCCACTAATTCCTATGAACGCACACATGTGCAACCTATTCTTATGAGCACTTTCAAAAGACTAAGCCGGCGCGTCTTAAGATTGACGAAGTCACCACATGTGCCTCACTATCGACGAAAACGTCGCCCTCATTGAACGAATATTCCGCATTTATGAGACATCAAAGCATCAAACCTGTAATTTGATCTCTAATGGGCTAGAAATATCATTGTTGTCTTAATCATCCAACCACCTTTTCGTATAGACAATGCTATTACCGAGCGACCAACACTAGACACACTCATGCACATGCAAATAAATCATAGATATGAGACGCTGCCGCATGCTTACATTTGTTGGGCCGGCCCATAAGTCGTGTGCTGTAGGCGAGCGCGAAATGCACCTTGCAATAAGCGAGCTATAGACACGCCCAGATATAGGTGAACTGTCATATATTCCCATCTCAGATAAGTAAGTAAAGGATAATAACACACGCTAAGCACAGATGGCACATTTCCACATCTACCATAAATCATCTTCTAAAGGCAGTCGGCTCCAAACACCGGCCCAAAACAAACAACGCATCATTAATAGAAAAAAAAAACAAGCAAAAGAGGCCCATCTCTCTCTCTCGGCCTCGCGGCAGGCCCTGTGCTCGTCCTGAGGCCCAACGAAAACCAAGTTTTCAAATTCAAAAAAGCTTCTCTCCGGATGCACTCCACCAGTCAGCACCGATGATGCCCCGGCGAGCAGCACGGCGGCACTTCATCCTGCTGCTAGCGGCCGTCGTCGTCGGCCTCCGCGCCGGCCGACTTCGCCGCGTCCGGGTCCGACGCGGCTCCGCCCGATCCCGACTTGGACCGGCCCCCCGAGCCGCCCCCGGCCGTCTTGGGCTTCCTCCGCCGCTGCTTCGGCGCCGCCGCCTCCCCCGCCCCGCCCTCCGCCGAGCCCTCCGTCTTCGCCGTCCGCCGCGACCCGTCCCGCTTCCCCTCGGCGCCCCCCGACCCCTTCCCTCTCGTCCGCCGCGGCTTCGCCTCCGACTGCTCCGCCTTGGCCGCCCCTCCTCCTCCGCCGGGATGCTCAGCCCCCGCCGCGCCCTCCGGCCCGCCGCTCCCCGACGCTCCCGGCTGCGCCTTGAACTCGCTCATCTGCAACCAAATCGGCCCGTCACGATGGAGAACGGAAGATTCAGGGGCGAGCGATCGGGGTGGAGATGGAGATGGCGCCCGCGAGCGCTTACCCAGGCGGGGTTGGCGACGGAGTTGTTGTCCCAGCCGATGTGCGCGACGTGCTTCACGTCCGTCGGGGCCCCGATCTGGATCTCCGGCTCCTTGGGATCTGCGACCACCCACACGCCCACAACAACAATAGACAAGGTGCACACATCTTACAATACCATCCAACTGCATTTCGTTTTGATATTTTTGTTGAATTCTACACATGTTCATGAAAAATGCTGTGAATATTGTTGAGGCGATTAATTCACTGTGGGTGATTAGAATTTGGGGGATTTGGTTGTAGAATGGTGGTCCGGTTGGTTTAGGGGGTGCTTAGTGCGTACCGAATATTTGCGAGATGTATCGGAGGCCCTTGAGAAGGCCCTTCATCTTAACCGGTTCCACAGGCGGCTGCCCGCCCGCGGCACCCTGCGAGGAATCCACCACTTAAATCTTTTGTGCCTTGCACCGCTTGATCTAAGCCTTCAAAAGAAAGTTAATTATTAGGGCGTTATCAGAAGAAAGGTTATTGTGCAAATCAAAAGGAAGAATCAACGACCCCACATTTACTTTGGTGGTAGAACAGTAGATCCAATGTCATTATCCAGAGGCTTGTTTGTGCAAACAATGAAATGTGATGCAATCCTTTAAATTAGGGACCAAACAAAAATGAATAGAAAGAACTTCTGAAAACAGCCCATCTGAAAGTTTTCTTCAGAATATAGTGTTGATAATTGGCGCTGCTATGGATCAGGGGCTCACGGATTTGCTATTAGTTTTGGGTGAGATCATCTCTACATTCCATGTAGGATTGACCCAGATAATGTATAGAACACAAAGAATGAATTAGCAGAATGAACAGATTGAAACAATCCGTCCATTCTTTTGATATCGTGTTTCAATCTGTCTGCCACACATAAGTAGATTCAGACAAAATGACCACCACCCAATGAAAACAAGCCCACATACCTTAGGAACCGATATTCGTAGAGCAACCAAGTGCAATAGACAGAGTTTTATCTTCTTGGTGACATCTCCACCGTGGTCACGACAATTGTCTTGACCTCCTATTCTTGCATGATATGTCGCCAATCGGCAGAATTGCAATCCTCTCCCAGGCTCCAAGAGAAGCAAGACTAGATTTTCTCTTCCTAGTTGGGGGGAATGGAAGGGCTGGAAGTTTGTTCCCTTAATCTATTTATAGCTCACTATTTTTGGGTCTTGGTTGCCCTTGGTTGCAGTTCATTTCGACACGTACCAGATTGAGAGGCCTTGGTTCTGTTTAACTAGTCTGGAGCGCAAATGGTGGGAATGGTCAGCTCAGAGAAAATCGGAAACATTTAGGTAGGAAGTCTGGCAGGCTCTTAGTTTACAGCCTCTTGTTTTAATTTTAACCATCTCTAATCATATCACACACCTTACCTCTATCTACGCAAAGGTAATTGATAGATTTTGCACTGGAAGTTTGACCTAATTCAGCAAAGCAAAGCAATTCCACTGTTCCACATATATAGAAAAACAACTATACTTATATTTGCCGTGAATGTTTGATATATACCGAGGTAATACAATGTAAGGATTTCTCATTTCCTTGTGTTTTTGTTCTTTGAGATCAGGATTTAGGTGTTCTTGTCAAATAGAGATCAGGATTATTTGCCTGAATCAGATTCTACTTTAGCCAAATGGTTCGCCATTTCATTAAGTAATTTCTGGTTTAGCCTGATTATTTGTCGTTGCTGATTCCTGGTCCATCTCTCCAACCACTGGATGAACCAAAATAAAGTTCAACTCCAGAAATCTAGTTCGCTGAAAAGGAATCTATACACATCTTGATGCACGCACCAACAGTTGAGACTTGAAGTGTTTGCAGTATATTTATGATGACTAGCAAACTTTGCTAACAGATAATCCTGCCGGTATTTAACTTTACAAGAAATGCAAACTTTATTCCTGCATAATCCCACTGGTATTCATTTCCTTTTGTGCAAGTGCCAAATTACATAGTGGGTCAAAGAATTACAGAACACATACACACATAAAAAATGGAAAAAAAAAATCTGTGATACAGCTGTTTCTCCGGTACAAAAAAGAGACCAATCGAATCTTGTTGCTAACGATGCATTCCTGTGAGGCTGTACACGTCGCTATGATGCTTTTACCTGCAGTTCAGGAAAGCACAGGTTATTTTATTTGCACCTCCTGTTCGTAGTTAGTGGCATGCGAATTGACAGTACACTCACTGTTGTTAGGTACTTCTCTTGAATCGTCAATGCTCCTCTACATGCCTTTTTTGCATCCAGACTTCCAGTGATTTCATTCAAAATCTGTTCTCAGGGGACAGGAACATAGAAAACACAATTTTCAGTTCTGATCAACATGTATGTGTGTGTGTGTTTTGTGTGTGTGTGAGAGAGAGAGAGAAAGGACCTTGACGACATCATCGAGACCTTTTGCCTCCCCTAGTAACCGCTTGTTTCTAGCCTCTATGACACTAGCTACAACGAAGACCGATAAAGGGATCTGCTCCTCTTGCTTGGCTGCCTGCAATTTTTTTCTTTCAAACTTTCCACACTGTTTTAGGGTATTTTCATCTTTTGCATCTGGTGGGCCAGTGTTACTCTCCAACATTGAAAAAAACCCTGGATTGTACTCCATAGACCACATGAGCTGCAACATTTTGAAGATCATGAAAACAGTTACCTTGTGGCCATGAACGCCTTTCATTAAGAAACCAATGCCCAATGTAGTAATTGGTATTAGATTAGGATTATCAACAATCTTACCTCCCAAAGGTACATTGTGTCTATAAAAGAGAACTCTCTACGAAAAATAACCATCAGCATCCGAAAGGCAAATAAGTATTCGCCTCCATCAAGATTTTCTGCATACATTTTTTATTAGGAATGCCTTCGTTTCTTGAACAGTCTAGTAAAGAACATTTAGCTCCAAAAAAAAATCTACCTAAATGCTCATGTAGCTTTGGATCAACAGTTTTCATTATGGTTGACAAGGTGGTCAGCTGAGATCGAACTCCAATTGAGGTAGAAGTACTCTTGAAATTTTCACGCTGCATATTTTGAAGGTACAATACTGAAGCTTTTAGTATATGCAGAAACATGAATGAAGTCAGATACCACATGCAGCAGAGCAGCTACTATTAAAAAAGCACAGCCAAGAAGTTCATAGTTTTTTCACATCTTCTTTTGATACCAGTATCAAATAGCTACACTTATGCACATTGTCCCTTTAAGGTTTGGTAAATCAACAAATGCTTGTGCAAAGCAAAATCGGATACCTACAATTCAGAAGTCAGACTGAGTAGGTCTCAAATTATGCAACCATATATATGTAAAATGCTTTATTACCAGGTATATCTTACAACAATCATCTTGCCATTCATGTTCATGCAGGGTTTAAATGTAATTGTATGCATTGTTTCTATAGCCTTTTAGTTTTATAATGTTATCTGTAGAAATTGATGCAGTTCCTAAATAATTGAAGATGTAAATATTTCTTGAGTGATAAAAGGATAGGGGTGGTCACCACTCTCCGCATCAGCCGTTCAAAGCACCAAAAAGCATCCGCTTCATGTTCCAAAATGATTGATATTGGTGAACAAAGATCACTCATTCCTGATCATGCATGAAAGGATTAATAAGCATATATACAACATAGCATTTAGGAAACTGTCATGGTTAAGCATTTCCCTTTTTACTAATAATTGATCCATGTTTGTTTCAAAAATACTTGATCTACACACACAGACAAAAAGATATGTGTTGCTTAAACAACTCACCCTGACAGTAACCGATGTCAGTGTCCACCCATGCGTACACTGTAAGAATGTCCCACAGCCGTGCCAAGTTCTCCTGGCTCTCGTAATAAACTAGTGTTCGGTCAGTTCGATTAACATCTAGACCTACAGTCGAGCAGTAGAAGAATCAGAAAATTAAAAAACGTGAAGACAATATATGCCAACTATTATTTCTTCTACATGCGACGGATGCTCTAAAACAGAGGAAATACTGCTGCTTACCAATTTGGTGCAGAAGAAGTTTCCATTGAATAACTTCTTTTGTGAGCGGTCCATTATTGGTTTGTTGTTCTCCAGTTGAGTTAGGATCCTCGATAGGCTGGCCATCTTCTGTTATGACAGGCATAGTAATTACCCTTCCACTGCCAACTGTTGTGTCCATCTCTCGGCACTTTGTTTTCAGTTTCTCATATTCTAACCTATGAAAATATTCAAATCAGTATAATCCTCATCCCATTCATATGCTGTCTTTATAACTTTGTGAAAAGCATGGTGAACTTGCTGAAGCACAGCATTGCTATGATGCAGCTTAGCATGTGACATAACTACATTAATCCAGTTTTTCAACAAATTGAAACTTGTAGATACGATAGCCTGAATGTCTAACCCATTTTTAGACTGCTTCCATTCTTCTGATCTCCATATTTCTAAACTACTTGTGATTTATTTGAGAAATTCCAATTCTCAGTTACTCATAAGTATTATCCTAGTATATGCTTAAAGTAGCTACTCTTGCAAAAATAAGGACCAAAAAGAAGAAAGGCGATTGGTGAGTGCTTTGCTAGATTGTAAAAATTATGCGTCGCAACGGAAAGTGAAACTGTAATGAATTGAAAAAAGACTTTGATGATAAGACGAGAGTAAGAAGCAAATGAAGATTGAAAAAGAAAAAAACCTTCTCTGTTGCCGCAACTGGTTCCTCTGTTCAGTAGTGCTTTTAGGGTCGTAACAACCCAGCAAATACTCCCAAACTTCTCCTTTGATATTTGGGTGGACACCCTGTTGGCATAACCAAAATAAAGACAAGGTCCTGGTTCAATTAAACTGAGTCACAACATGTGCACAGAGGCGGTATATATGCCCCTAGGGAAACTAACAACTGCGAACAAATTGCAAGGTTGACAGGTAGAAAACAGCGTGAAGGGACTAAAACAGTGTTACTGATGAGAATACATGGTTCAGAGTCTTCCCACTGAATGTTGTATCAGCTGAAGAAACAAACTGATGGAGCCAAAATAACAAAATATGCTCAGTGCGAATTCCTACACTTTATAATTATCGTGAATAATTATCGGCTGTATGGAGTAGCAGTGTCCAGACCCTTTTGTCAACAACAAAAAATGATATAAGCTGTGAACTAGTCCTGAATGCGAGTTTTACTGCGGGTGTTATGTTACACATACATAATGGTACATGACATTTACCCGGGTGGGTGTGAGATCGATACAATATGTCACTGAGCTAATTACGCTGCTGGTGATGAATCTGGAGAAAGAAAGAAAGATATACATAGCTTACCCCACGCTGTACTCTCATGATCATTCCAGCGGCATCGAGGCAGCCCTCCTCGTTGAACAGCAGCTTCCACCTCCTCGGACTCAGCGTGCGGCGAGGCTGCCAGAGGACAAGAACACAAAAATAAAAATTCAACACAATGAGTCGATAAATCAATGCACTTGATGATCAGTACAATTCAGTCATTGATCTCTACACACAATGAGCTTCTGAGCAAAGGCGTGCTGATTATATCAAAAGCGCCAGCTTATGAGACTCTGAATTTTTCAGATGGATACAGGGAATCCGTAGAAATATATATATACACCCCCATAACAATCTCTCCCACATTAACTCGATCGGTTTGATTGGTCGTTCGGCAGCGGTGCAGGCCGATGACTCACATAGGTGTCCAAAAAATGGGAATAATTCGTGATGCAGGAAGAAAGAGGCAGGGGAAATCGCGTGCGTGCCTGGGGCTTGAATCGCGACTTGGGGGCGTCGGTGCAGTCGGGGCGGGTGGGGTAGATGGTCTCCGGATCGATCAGCATGTCCGGGTCGTTGTAGCAGCACGCCAAGAACATCATCTTGCCGGACCTTCCTTTTCTTGATCCTCCTCAATCGACCAGATCGGAAGCAGATTGAGGAGGATGTTCCGGCGGGCGGGCGCGCGATTGATTGCGGCTTCCGGGACGCCGGATGGCCGGACCGGATGAAGATTGTCAGAGGGTCGATCGCCGGCCGGGCGGAGACGGATCAGGATCGAGATGCTCCTCCTCGATCTGTGTGATGTGTGTCCTAGAGAGAGAGAGAGAGAGAGAGGTCAGAGGTGGTGTAACGGCTAAATTTGGCTGGGTCGGGTCGGGTCGGGAGTGGGGGAAGAGAGAGAGAGAGAGAGAGAGAAGAAGCACAGCTGCTGGATGCATTTTTTCCTTTTCTTTATTAGTATAAAAATACGAAAAATCAAGCACAGCTGCGTTTTTTTATTTTTTATTTTTTTGAGGGGTGCACAGCTGCGTTTTTTAATGAAGGCGTGTCGACAACTTACCATCTGGTCGTAGTATCCAGGTAGAATTGGCCAAGTCCATTCTAGAGAAATTCTCTGGTCGTAGTATCCAGGTAGAATTGGCCAAGTCCATTCTAGAGAAATTCTTCTAGTATTTATTTTTCTTCTTTGAAGGAAAATTGATTAAATACAACGATATATTCTACTCCCTCCGTTCGTTTTTATAAAACGTTTTCAATAACTGTTCTCGTGCGTTCGTCGCATTCTCTATGATTTGTTTTTTGTGGCTAGGCTTGTTGTTGGCGATCTTCCATCATAAACTATCAAGGCTTCGATCGCCATCTGAACATTTCCTTTCAATTTTTTTTTCAAGGATACCATTTCCTTTCAATTTATCTCCATAATAAATCGTTGGGCAGAGGGGTGTTACTTCTTATATTATCATTACTTTATTTATTTATGATGATGATGATATCAAAAGGTTTGCCTTGGACTGGTAGGCACAAGAACATCCAGATTTTGTAACAAGTTTTAAAAAAAATCTTCTGAATATAATAAGCCGTGCGTGCTTTGTTAACACAACGGACACCTCTGCCACTAACCGAGCGGAGCCAGCCAACCAATGTCGTTACAAGTTGCAGCCAAGGGCCAACCAGATACGATGTACTTTGTGGTATACTAGGAGTATCATATTGATACAATCATCATATAATAATAAACCAAAATAACCGTCACAGGAAACTGCCGCTAACAACAATAAGGCAGCTGATTGACCATCTGCTGTCCAGCTAATAGAGCGCCGGCTCCGTTGGCAGAAAATCCTACTGCTTGCCTCCAATGTTTCAACGGAGGATGGACTCAGGATGATCACCTGGCACCAGGTTGCATGTGCAGACAGTGCGGTACAGGCCAGGTTCTTGACTTCAGCTTTGGAAGCTGATGAGTGCAGGCCAAGGTTCTTCTTGGCTTGGCTTAAGCCTTGGAAGCTAATAGCTCGCACGTAACGACGTCATCCATCGACGCGGAGCGGCCGGACCCGGAGACCGGGATGAGGTTGAAGACGGGCGCCCCGTCGGTTCTCAAGGAATGGTCGGCTCCTCCGAGCTCGGCGAAGGCCTCGGAGAACGCACAGGACATCGCGTCCGCTGCCACTGCGTGCTTCACCGTATAGTAGAACCTCAGCATCTGCGGGTACAGATGAATTCAGAAATGCTGATTAGGGGGCGGGACCAGTGTGGCTGCAATAAGGAATTCAAGGGCAGAGATTTACCGTTACGTCGTCCCACGTGAAGCCGTTGTCTGTCAGGGTCTTTGCAAGCTGGAAAGCGCAAAACCTAGCTATGGCTTTCAAATGCTCCTTTGAGGGGTCTGATTGTTCGGTGCTGGAACAGATCTTTGATGCGATATCATTCGTGACAGAAACCACGGCAGAGCAAATCTTCCCAGCAACCGTGTTGACCAGGCAGCATGAATCGTGCAAGTCAGAGTATTGTGCGCTCCACTCACTCGGGACTTTGCTCGATGATGGCTTTGACCCTCCGGCCTCCGGCTTTCTGGTAATATCTTCATCATCGTCACTGTCGTTGTAATCATCAGCGGGGACGTACAGTGTTGGTTTTATCTCCACACATGCTCTGGAAAACAGGAACAAATAATTCTCATGAATCCAGAACAGTACTTGCCATGGCATCACCAAATATGTTTGTCCAAATGATACGGGTTTTCTTGCTGATAAAAAAGATAGAAGAAAAATATGCTTACCCTTTTGGAAGATCCGGTGCTAGTACATATAGAATAGTAGGATTTGACCCAGTTCTTGCAGAATCTAAACGAGCAATATATGAGGTCCGCAGTTTTTGTTCAACTTCTTCCTTCTCAGTGGATGTCAGGTGGGCAGAGCAGTACACCAAAAAGTGTATTGCTGAAGAGAAGATAGAGCTTTTGAAGGCATTAGCCACAGCTTCACTATTTTGCAGTGCTAGTTCCAGTTGAGCTGTTGCACCTCCAGGACAGAGCTTCATCGTAGGGGGGTCAAGTCCGAGCTGACCGGCCATATAGAGAATCTCTCCATAGAGTGTTGCCTGAAAGACATTAGAAAGAAATATCATGTCCCAGGGTAATCATATGTGAACACTCTTTGCTAACTGAATATACCCGCAACTAGTCTGCACTCTGCAGACAGCAACTAGTCTAGAGACAGCTTTTAATATGAATTCATGGCATTATCGCGGAGTGTTCTTTTACCTGGCTATAAGGTCCGATGCAACTAGGAGCCCAGCATGAGATGCTTTGTACATGCAGAACTCTTTTGACCAGATCATTTGCAACTAGAACCTCCACATATGCATGGCCTAAACCAGCCTGAACAAGTGGTAATTCAATTGTACTGCGCGAAGGAACACCAAGGTGACATTTCTTTTCTGTGATGAAGCTGACATAAACTTCATTTGCTAATCCAAATTCCTTCATGCTTGAAATGTAGAGGTGAACATATAGAACATTTGCCCAACTTAACCCTCCGTCCTTGAGCTGATTCTCAATTCTGCTCAAAACTTTGACTAGATCTGCCTTCATGCCTATTGACTTGATGGAATTGTAAATGAGTGTCCAACAAAGCAAGATGAAATAGAAAATAAGATACTCCTACCAGGCGGAGAATTATGAACAGTTCAATAACATGGAAATAAGTAGCACGGGAGTATGTACCTTGCGAAGCACTAGAGGGTTCTTCTATCCAACAACCAATGGAAAACAAAGTCTTCCCTGTCTTTGAAATGCATACATTTGTATCTGGGTAAGCATCAGAGGTTGGTGGTGGATTCAATGTCTGTTTGTTTTCCGCATCAGTGTGTGCAATAGCTCCATTTACTTCGTACAAGCAACTAGAAATCTCTTCAGCAATGGCGCCATCCCCAATGCTGCATGATGAACCTGGCTTGGGCTCAACATGAAATGCCAGCGGATGAAGAATTCCGACTGAAGCAATGGAATCAGCAGAGTGGAGTATCACTTCAAAATCATCAAGGACAATCCTTGCATTCTGCAAACGTAGGCATATTGTAGTACAGAAAATTCAACAGTTATTGTTTGCTGGTAGAAATTTTTTACTGCGCATAAGAAAACTCAAAAGCACAAACTGATGACATGTTAGTATAGACAGTGCCATCATGGCGTGGAATATGGTGATGGTTACTGGTCTACCTAGTATTCTAAAACAAGTGGCATTCAGTCAGCTCCTCAAACTTACACGAAATAGAGGGCAGTCAAGAGTTAGTGTTTCGTACTCTCCACCTTCGCCACAGACATTGATTCCAAAACTCCTAATAGGATAAACAAAGAAGATAAATTACAAGATGATAGTATATGCGAGCAAAAGACCAGCATCTACATAGAAACTGATGAGAATAAGACATGCAGGGAGGAACAAACTGTGACACTTTTCTTTTTCATTACAGTGGGCTCCCATTTCTATTCCTGAGAAACAAAACAGAGTTTGTTTACAGGAACCAACAGGACATTACTAGGCAGCTCACCAACAATCAGTAAATACACACCAAACATAAGACCTAATGGTGGAAGTAATGTTCACAGTCAATCCATCATACAACCAAGAGCAAGACAAACTGAGTTTTACTAGCCAACTACTTTTCAAGAACAATAAGACTTAAAAATCCTCTCCAAATACTGCTATTGCAATGTATTTTTTTAGAAACCATACTCGCTAATTGATCCCTACATGAAGTTGATGCATAATGTTTCATAAGGGACAAGAGGCCACTATTTCTAGCATGGGAAGGTCCTAAAGGGCAAAAGGCGTAGATAGAAGGGAGTTAGGAACATACTCATTCATTTGGAGCAGATGGCTCTTAAGTTCAGACAGTTCTTTCCCCAAGTGGGCAGAAGGTTTCAGCCCCATTGCAGCTACCTATAAACCCCAAAGGATCAACCACTTATTCCGATGAGAGAAAGGACAATGACGCAAAGTAATAAGTTTGAGAAAATCTACAAAACATGAACATGAGTGCACTGTATACCTTGACAGTTATAGCCACAATGCCCCTTCTTATCTGCAGGGATTAAGACCCGAACAAATGTAACAACGTGAGCAACCAGTTACTGCCAGGCCAGGCAATCTGCCGAAAGAGAAACGAAATAGAAACTGAACTTCAATTTACCATTTCTTCGAGAAGCAGAGTCTGATCCTGCCTCCACATGTATGCGAGCGAGACCAGGCCCAGCCTCGAGCAGACGCTCTCGACCCGGAGCCTCTGGTAATCGGAGGCGATGGCGCCCGAGGACACGGCGCCAATGGACGGGATTCGCCGCTTCACCTCGCTCAGCAGGGCAAACATGTCCTCCACCTCGTCTCCTGCGGTGACGCTGTACTTGAGAGCGTGATCCCTGCACGCAACAATAGCCGGAATTCATCGGTGAAAAGAGCCGGCGCAGCCTGTAACACTCGGAGGGGAACAGAAGCTGAGGACAGGTATATTGCCTTGTGGATCCGGTGATGCGGCGGCGGAACAGGGGCAGCCCCATGCATTTGGCGTAGCAGACCACGATCTGGTGCCCGACCTACAGATCCCCCAAAGGCCACAGCCACACAGCAATCATCAGCAAACAAATCCCAGAAAACAACGGCCGCATTCATCGCACGGCGGAGAGAAGAAGAAGAAGAAGAAAAAAATGCGGCGCGGGAGCGGGGAGGGCGGGCCGTACGGTCTGGTACATGTAGCTGTCGAGCTCGTCGACGGCGTCGTCGAGGGGGACGAGGTTGGCCAGGGCGACGACCTGCGGGCAGATTAGCGGCGAGGTTCAGCAAGGACGGAAACGCCGACGAGATTACTGTACGGGGTGGGATGGGGGGGTCGGGCCCTGCCTTGTGGCCGTAGTCGAGGCACCGCATCATGGAGAAGCAGCTGTCCTTGCCGCCGCTCACCAGCGCCACCACCTCCATCTCCGGCTCCGGCCGCCTCCCCGCTCGCTCCCTAGGCGGCTAGGCTAGGGTTAGTCAGAGAGTCGTCACTGCGTCAAAATCCTCCTGCCCTCGAGCGCCGGAGGCCAGGCGTGATTTTTACTCCGTTTCGGGGGTAAAGTGAAAACGACGGGGCTGGTCCCACCTGCCAGTGACTCGCGTGGAAACTGGAACCAGGGTTATTTTACTTCCGTGGACTTTTCTTGCGAATAAGGAATCAACTTTTAAAACGCTTTTTCACATCATTTTTTAATAACATATTTAACTGTATAATGTTTTTAAATGATGGAAGTGTTTTAATGGTAAAAAAATGTCATTCTTCGGTTCTAACGGCCAAAAAAAATCGTTGTGGTTTTACTGGTAACAGCAGCAGCAATTGAGCATTTTTTTTAATGAAATTTACATGATTTCTCTTCCAAAAAAGGCCATTTCTTGTACAATCACAATCACAGTTCATATACGCAATGTAAGGATGTCTATAATCAAGGAGACTGGAAATTTTAATACTGGAAGTTACTTTCATCAACTTTGTGTTGTTGAACAAGCAGATCCAGAGGTTGCAACAAACATGAGGAGAAAATACAAACAAAGTCCCTGAAAAAGTTTGCCAAGTCCCAGCGGGAAGGTAATAAAGAAACATAAATATGTTGAATCTTGACCACCTCTAAATTAATCACCACGAAGCTAGGACTTGGCCCTAACGCACACACGCCGCCGACGACAACAACAACAACCAACAGCAGCAGCAAATTATTGCTATCTATCAAACAATGATGGTGGCGATACGCAACAGGCTGGCTGGAGCACCATGGAATTATGGGATGCTCCAGGCGGACCGTTGACGAATAGGGTGGTGGTATCCTGTCATTTACAGAGTCGCAAACAGCGTCGTCCCTTCTTTATCGTTCGTTCTCGGGTTCGGGTTCCCTTCTTCCCCTTCCTGTTATTTCCTCTTGCCGGTGCCGAGGGACAGGAGCTCGAGGCTGCGGTGGAGGGGCTCGTCGCGCGACCCTCTTGCGACCGCTGCCCGTGAGAGGGATGTGGCCCTCGACTCGCCTACTCCAGGATTGACTCTCTGGGTGCTGGACGGGCGGCTGCCACCGTTATTGCTGCTAGAGAACAACCTGCTCGTCCGGCTGTACTGCTGCTCGCTTGGTTCCATGGATGACCCAGGCCTGCTGCTTGATGCAACTGCTCTCCTCGACGCACTGCCTGTGCGGGAGGATGTACGAGGTCTCTCCGCTGTTCTCTCCACGGTCCTTTCGCCAGACCGATCTGTGCTGTGCATCTGCAGAAATGAGCCGTTCATGGTTGTCAGGTTCATGGCACAGATAGAAGGTCTACCATGCGGCGAGGCAAAGTTTAGTATATCTCTTCTATTTTGGAACGGGGAGTTGGACTTACGATCTCCTTTAATGACATCGATACAGTTTCCCGTGGTCTGGTTGCGTGGTTGTCGCTCTGATTCAGAGAAGCGCTAGGATTCCTTCGAGCAGATGCTTCGCCTGTAACACAAGATGCTTCTGGGCTGTCATGATTGCATGGTTTGTACCATAGTTTCATTACAACAACTTTCATGAGCACAAGAACAAACCTGGGGCCTTCTCTATCTTCTCAATAGAAGGTCCAGCAGCTCCACTGACTCTTTCACTTGGCTGAACCAAGAATAGTGAACAAAGTTAACAAACTTCATGACAGGACAGTGTACTCCAATTATTAGAACCGAAGACTACATACCCTCATCCGTGGATTGGAACCTATCTGGGGATATTTCAAAATGGTCCAGTCAAATACATAATCGAATTGGTATCCTGCAGAAATAATGCAGTTAGAAATGGGTATTATGACAGGTAGAAATTCATGAGAACAAGGGAAAATTACTCAAAAACAATACCTTCCCTGATGAAGAGATCACGGAACAGTCTCTTTAGGTAAGAATAATCTGGCTTGTCTTCAAACCGCAATGACCGACAGTAGTGAAAGTAGGAAATGAATTCTGAAGGGTAAGACTTGCAGAGTACCTGGCACAAATTATCATATGCAAGTGTCAGTTTACTGAGGTTGCTATAAAATGGACATATTTAAGTTTCCAAACATGAATTACCTCCACAGGAGTAAGCATCTTCTTCTCACTAATTTTGTCATATTTCTGCTTCTTAGTGCCTGCTTTCAGCCCCTGCCAGGGTAGGCTGTTGAAAGTAGAAAGATAAACGGAGTTCAGATTGTTTATAGAAACATGAATACATCATCGGTGCAAAACGTTAGAAGCAAACAGCATGTGTTGAATGATGGATACGACGAACTAACCTGCCTCTGAGGAAGTACATAAGTACATAACCGAGCGATTCTAAATCATCTCTCCTGCTTTGCTCTGCATCAGAACGGAGTTATGTTAGACAAAACTTAAATTAGCTACTCATTTCATCATCCAGAAAGCACATCAAACTCACCAACTCCAAGGTGAGTATTGACACTAGCATAGCGAGCAGTTCCAGTGAGATTCTTGTTCTCCCTGCACATTGAAGTGAACATGGCATCATGATCAAGAAAAGGAAAGTACATTTAGTTGTTGACAATGCCCCTGTAACGTCATTTATGTTTTGCAGCAGTACAAGTAGTTTAAACAAACCTGTAGGGGATGTGCTTATGAGTCTGAAGGTCTCTGAATTTCTTTGCAAGTCCATAATCTATTATATATACCTGGCATGAATGTCAACAATATACAAAATTAGTTGGATTCAGAGATAAAACATGAGCTTTATCAAAAAAAACATTATTAGCTTATGGCCTTAGTTGCATAACCGATTGCCTACATCGATGAACCTTCTCTGTAACTAACGATCTAACAACTTATATCAATGGACCATCTATGGCATCCACTATTAGTCATTAACCATGTCCTTGTTACTGCAGAAGCAGCAACATCATTACAAGCATGTTAACATGACCCATTATAGTGTTTAACTGCTTCATCAGATAGTGGGCTACTGGGGCAGTAATTTAGCAGTCAAATCATGTTTCTCTACTATAGCATCATTGTTGGACCTTCTTGAAGAATGCAAACCACAAGTCCAACACTCCACAATTAATAACATCACGACATGACACTACACAATAAGCTATGTGGTTAACTGGCAGAATGTACAAACAACAATATTTAGCTTTTGAAGAAAACAGGAGTCTGGAGTATTAGAGTCTAACAATTAGCAGAGAGGCGGATATAAGTGCAAACCTGATTGGCTTTCCTTCCGAGGCCCATAAGGAAATTATCAGGTTTTATGTCACGGTGAAGAAATCCCTTTTGATGCATGTACTCAACTCGATTAATCTGAAATATTTGAAAGAAGAAATGTTCTTAGCACCATAAACCCACATAAAGCAGGGAACTAGTGGGATATGGTATGAAATGGAGCCGTTTAAAGAAGATGCAGCCGTGTTCTCACCATCTGATCAGCGAGCATGAGCACGGTCTTGAGCGAGAACTTTCTACTGCAGTAGTTGAAGAGGTCCTCGAGGCTGGGTCCGAGAAGATCAATCACCATCACATTGTACTCCCCCTCCACGCCAAACCACTTGAGGTGCGGAATGCCAGCTTCAAGCGAGAAGAAACAAACATTATACTCTCAGCTCAATCTCATCATCACCAACCAATCCGACTACATTGACGTGGTCAAAGAAAGGTCAATGGCCATAGACTTACTTCCTCCTTGGAGAAGCATGTAGAGCTTGGACTCGTAATGGAGCTGCGGGTGCTTGGTCTTGACATTTTCCTGAAGAAGGAAAGCAAACATCTCAGCAACCCCAGCGGCTAAACATTTCCCACTAGCTAAACTGGCTAGGTATTATAACACCACAGGCATTTCACTAGAGCGTGCATCTTATGTTGATGATGATGATCTTTTAGCACAAGCGGCAAGCTCTGTGACTCTTGTCAAGCTGAAAGCAAGAAGAGCGGC
>CBMN010002883.1:0-11540 GCA_000582825.1 Hordeum pubiflorum | reverse complement strand
AGTTGATGCTAGTTGGTTTAATTGAAAGAAGATTATATGTTTAGATTGCTAATCATATATGTATCCTCTCCGATCATGAACATTAACATGATTTGTGAGTAGTTTGGTTTGTTCTTGAGGACATGGGACATGTCTTATTATAAGTAATCATGTGAAGTTGAGTTTCGTTCAATGTTTTGATGATGTGTTGTGTTGTTATTTCTCTAGTGATGTCATGTTAACGTCGACTACATGACACATTACCATGTTTGGGCCTAGGGGAAGGTATTGTGGGATTAGTAACTAAATGATGGGTTGCCGGAGTGACAGAAACCTAAACCCTAGTTTATGTACTATTTTATAATGGGTTGTTTCGGGTCCATATGTTTCATGATATGGTTATATTTATGTTAATTCTTCTTTTGTAGTTACGGATGCTTACGAGAGGGGGTAAGCATAAGTATGTTGTTTTTCAAGTAAGAACAACACCTTAGCACCAGCCTACTCACAAGACAACTTATCATAGCAATGAACGTGAGTCAATTATTCATGGTGAAAGTAACTAGACAATATTTTCATGTGTCCCCGGGAATGCCTTAATCACTATAAGAAGTAGTTCTGACTTCTCCTTTGCAATAAAAGCATTGGTCCACCTTGCTACATCTTCTTACTTTTTTTATTTGTTACTTGCTACAAATTATCTTGCTATCAAACTATCTGTCACAACTACTTTACAGTACTTGCAGAGAATACCTTGTTGAAAATATCTTATTAATTCCTTCTGATCCTCATTGAGTTCGACACTCTTACTTATTGAAANNNNTATGATTGATCCCCTATACTTATGGGTCATCATACTGCAAGTTGTGAGTTATCCAAAGCAGTGATAAAATAAAGTTAAAGGTGTCGCAAATGTGAAAGTAAATAGTGCGAGAATAAGTAAATGGAAAAAGTTGCACAAAGGAGCATTGAAACACATATGACTAAAGTGTTACCAGGGAGTCCGGATTCCCCCCAGCGAGCAACTATAGCGGTGTCTAAACACAATGATAAGTTGGATTCCTAAGCCACTTTGCATATTTCTATTTGTGGACAGAGCCGGTACACATACGTGCATACACACGTTAGCCCCGTATCACATACGCCATCGTTGTTCTTCCCCATTTGGTTATCAGACGGTGGTTAAGGGGGAAAATGTCCCCGTGGATGCAGCCTATAGGTCGTCTCTGTTTTACCCCGTGTTGCAACGGTCTGGGACGAAGGGAGGTAAGGTATGTCATGCCACCCACCTCCACAACCAGCCGGTCCCAACAGTAATAACCTTCTGTCCAAAATTGGCATACATTGGACAATATTGAGGATATCGCTTATCGTTAGTGTCTCGGTCAGTTCAGGATTAGAGATTAATCGGAAATCGGCCGATTAATCAATTTTATCAGTCAACTTTAATCGGCCATTTTTTACAAATCCCAGGTTCCCAACACTGAAATATGCTATATTCAACACAAAAAAAATATTGGATAGAAGTGTTACCTTGATTTCTAGCCTTTGAATCCTCGTATAATGACAAACAAAATAGGGCAATAGTANNTATTGCATAACAAGGTTCACAAAAATACAAATAAACATAATCTTTGTAAACATGGTGCTAGGAATAGGCACGATTTATCGATATATTCCCGATAAATCGCTTGTCATAGCGATAAATCGGTCCAAAAGATAAACGGTGAAGATAAGGCATAATCTTATTGGTCACCCCATGAGTAGCGATAAATCGTTTAATCGGACGATTTTTTTGAACAGTGCATTGGATGCTCGACTTCACCCAACATCAAGAAGATCATTAACATAAACATGCAAAGAGGATATGAAATCCTAGTATCAAACGATCTATTACATTCTAGGGTTCATCCATATCCCTCGGAACTAGGAGAACTACTCACACATTGAGGCAACAATCATCATACAAGTGGTGATGGTGGACACGAAAGGGATGCACATGTTACACTCAAGTTGATACACTAGGGTTCTTGAGGCGTTACAATGAAAAGGATGTGGGTGATGATGATGATGACGGTGGTGATGATGTTGGAGTTCCCCGTGGTGATGGTGATGACGATGGCGATTTCCTCCTCGGCAAGTCCCCTCTTCAGACCGATCCGGAGGCAAGGGTTCCTCTTTCTAGACAAGTTTCTTGTGGTTGTGTGCGTGTGATCTTCTATCCGATTTCACGGGGTGGAATTAGTAGACGAGGCGGTCCTCCTGACACCTCATACGACCGCTCATACGAGCGCCGGCGGTCGTATGATTGGCTGTCTTTTGTTCTGGAGCCGTCGCCAGCACCTCCAATTGAATCCCTTTGTTTCCTACTTTTATGGTAGGGGATTATCACATTTAAATAACGTTATTCACCATAAATTCTTGGGATTCCTTCCACAAGTGTTTATTTTCTCTAAAAGTGTTTCCTGGGGAAAATAACAAAAAGGAGTGCATGTACGTTGTGAAATCCCATAAAGGCACAAAATAACAACCAAAATTATCACACAAATTGGACTCATAGGGTTGTTGACCCGGGCTTGACCTCGGCTTGTTGTGGGATTACCGCTCCGAAGTGCTTCTCCCGAGGTTGCGACATAGGGTTGGTTTTCGAGTCCAAGCTCCAGGCTCCCTCTGATTGGCCAGCCTTGCCATCCTCCATCGGTTGGCACGCGAATTCGTGGCTATTCTGTGCCTGAGAGTCCTCGATCGATTTAGGACATGGTTCGAAATCGTCGCCCTTCGGCTCTTGAGGGAGAAGGGGTGATCCGATGTGTTTTTGGTTTTCGGTTGATCCGATGGCTTGGAAGTCTGGCGCAAAGGATATGCCGTTTTGGTTTTGATCGCTAATCGAGGCCTCCATTATTCTGAAACGACCGTATGGCGGGACCTGTATGGGCCACCAATGTCGGTGCTAAGACCGGCGGATCTCAGGTAGGGGGTCCCGAGCTGTAGGTCTAGAAATAATGGTAACCAGGGACGAAGGGATACGATGTTTACCCAGGTTCAAGACCTCTCGAAGAGGTAAAACCCTANGTCCTGCTTTGATTGTATTGATATGCTCGGGCACAAAGTACAAGATGATCCTCGAGATCATACGATGTGTTCTAAACCCTAAGGCTGGTAATCGTGTCCCTAAAGACTAAACCTAATGGCTTATATATGCACCGGAGGTACACAGGGTCGGTTCCCAACATGCCGACTATAGAGCAGTCCTTGAAGTATACGCCAATTCTTCGGAGGTTTCCATCTAGGTTACGCCGAGGTTCACAGCTTCGGTAGTCCGTCCTTCTAGTGATCGGCGGATCGCAAGACCGGCCCGCGAACTGCAGGCCGTATTGGTTAGCGTCCCTCAGTCCAGGACACCATCACGAAGTACCCTTAGCCAAGAACTATACTCGGTAAACACTATGCCAAGTGTGAAACGGCTTTCGTCGAGTTTTTCTAGTACTCGGTAAAATTAGAAATTCCAGTGGTGGAGAGCTCCGAGGAGCCAACCGAAGATGCATAGAACGAAGGTTTTATCCGCCTTTCCATTAAAAAATGTGGGGTGCCACCATGTGGGGCTACACTAATTGCACTAATGTTGGAGACAAAGTGACCCAACCTTTTAAATTTGGAGTCCCTTGCGCCCTACTCACTCCTTTGTAATGAATCAGTTTGTGTGCATTTTGATGTGGACCGGAAGAAACAACGTTTTTTGATAAAGCAGTATCTCTCATGTGATAAGTTGCAAGAGCATTCAAAAAGACATGTGTTATTCCACACAAAAAAAATGACATGTGTTTTCGGCTGTGATCACCAAGCTAGCACCATTTGATCTTCGCGATTGTTGTTACCAAGTGACTGAATTATTTGGCTTCGGTCAGGTCCTTCCATGCGCAAAGCCCGGAGCCAAAAACAGGAAGGCTCGTAGGTTGCCAAGCACGACAAATGTGAGCAGCAACATCACCGACGGAGGTGAGGTTGAAGGTTGATGGCTGCGGATGCAATGTAGGGTCAGTCGTCGACGCCGGAGAAGGGTAGGGGGGTGGTGGGGTGGAAGGAGGGTATGGCTCAGGCTGGGAGGATGGCGAGGCAGTGCCGCTGCCCATGGGTATTGGGTGGCACCGTAGCGGGTGGCGGCGTGGCGACACTGCTGGCAAAATAGTTACTCGAGCTGATATCCGACACGTTTACGGATGACGGATTCAGATATGTCACAACTTGTAGTTCAGGCATGTTGTTGCGTTTCCTGGCTTAGTGGGCTGAAGCATGGCAATGATAACTTGTTTGTTCTGATGTGCACCCAAGAAATATCCATCGCAAAGAAAACATGCAACGACTCAAATTGACAATTAGTGATTGATCTGGTGTGATTGAGTGGCAGGTAATGAGTCCAGATGATAAAAAATTTGTTGGAAGTTGGAACTATATGAAATACTCCCTCCGTTCCTAAATATAAGTCTTCTTAGACATTTCACTACGGAGTACATACGGATGTATATAGACATACTTTATAGTATAGATTCACTCATTTTGCTATGTATGTAGTCCGTAGTGGAATCTCTAAGACTTATATTTAGGAACGGAGGGAGTATGTCCCAACACTTATTTTTCTGTTAAAATTTTGTTGACAGGTATTTCTGAGCAAGGTTAACAAAACATGAAATTTAATTGTAATTTGCATGGTCAACATGGACGCATTCAGGGAAGTAGCAACTCATTACTGGAATATCGAGATTTCAAATTGCGCACAAGCTCAGAAACAAATGCATACAAAAGTAGAAACACTCAAAAGATAAATAGTGCATGCAATTTACTACTTGTTCCAGCTCAGGAAAGTGGCAGCACTCAAAATGGAGATAAATAGTGCATCCAATTGGGTTCTGGATCATAGACTCCTGCTGCAGTTAAGTGACAACATGGATGGACTATCATCATATCTGAGGCAGCGTCACAGCTATCTCACCCTCCACGAAGTATTTGAACAGCAGCTCGATGACCTCAACAACAAATGCCACAGCATGCCCTGCTGCGACGAGAGGAAATGAGTTGCCGAAGGCGAGATATGCGATCCTTGCAGCCCCGCCAATCCACATCATTAGGGCAGTAGCATTGACTTTGCCGAATCTGTAACCCTCATCTTCACCTTGATCATGATTCTGAGGTTGCTCATTTGCTTGGTTTGATGCTGCTGCTGGCATGGCAGGTTGCTCATTTGCTTGGTTTGATGCTGCCGCTGCCGCTAGCCTAGCTGCCTCACGAGACGCTTTGACTCGCGCGAAGCGATCACATAGCCTCAAGTATGGATAGACAAAACAGGGAATGGCTAACAACCAAAACAAAGCCCAAAGCCAGTTGCCGATCTTGTTTTGACGTTCCTTGGGAAGAAGACTTATAATCCAGGAGACTCCAATGAGAGCAGCATGATAGACCAGGTACATTACCACCACACCAAGCAGAAGCATCGGTGGAGTCTCGTACCACTTCTCAGCTTGGGCTTGTGAAGCTCCAACTGCACCTGCACCTCCATCTCCACCTCCACCACCTCCACCTCCACCTCCACCTCCACCTCCACTACCAGCAGCTTCCACACGCCGGTCGGCAGCAGCAATATGTCCACCTTGATTACTGATGCTGCGGAGAGGATGATACGCCGTATCCTGCCGGGACATGAGACCAGTCTCCACATCTTCGGTGTTGTCATCTTCATCATCCCTGTCATCACTATCAGCTTGGACTCCCTGCCCGTGCGACCCGGCGGCCTCCAATGGAAGGAACGACATGGGGCTGCCCGCGGCACGAGCAGGCGTGCACGGAGGCCACGGTGGTGTCGGCCTCTGGTGCGACACCCGTCCACGCCTGCACCTCGGCGCCGCTGAAGTGGGAGGGGGCAGAGTTGGTGGCCACGGTGCCGTTGCTGTGGCCACTGCAGCAAGAGAGGGAAGCGCCCAACTTGGAGTTCGAGCCCACACCGGCGTTGCTGCGCGCTTTGGGGTGGCCGTTCCCGCTGCAGCAGGAGAGGGAAGCACGGTCGACGTTGGTGTGGTCGCTGCAGCAGGAGAGGGAAGCACGGTCGACGTTGGTGTGGCCGCTGCAGCAGAGGAGGGAAGCACGGTCGACGTTGGTGTGGCCGCTGCAGCAGAGGAGAAGAGCGCCGGACTTGGTGATCGAGGCCACGCCGGCGTTGCTGCACGCGTTGCCGTGGCCGTGGCCGCTCCCGTTGCAGCAGGAGAGGGACGCACGCTTGGAGGCCATGGCGGCGTTGGTGTGGCCGCTGCAGCAGGAGAGTGAAGCGGGCTTGGACTTGGAGGGAGCGGCGGCGTCGGCCATCCGTAAGGCCGCTCCCGAGACGACGAACCGTGCGGAGGCCTGCGGGGTGGTGGAGGTGGAGCAGGCGTCCCCGGCGCCGTCATGCCCATCTCCTCGTCGGCGACGACGTGCCGGCCGCCGCGTGTAGGAAGCAGCATGGAGTAGACGGAACTCGTCGGCGCAGATCTCTGCTTGTAGCGCATCCCAGTGACGGTGAGCACGCCGTGAGGAAGCAGGGTTTGCGCCGGAGAAGGCAGGGCTGGTGGAGGTGGAAGACACCGCGGCGAGGAAGGTGGACCGATGCCCATCTCCTCGTCGGGGAGAGGTAAGGCCGCGGTGACGACGACGAACCAGCCGGTCGGAGGCAAACCAGGCTGGGTGACGAGCGGTGTCGCAGGGAGATGGGCGTGCCGTGAGTTCCACAGCGTCGGAGAAGAGGTGGGCATCACCACCGCGTCCAGAAGCCACACCGGCGGCGGCGGCGATGCTTCCCTAGGAGACATCCACGAGGAGGCCAAAGGCAGATGCTCGGGCAAACCCGATGGGGCCTTGCCGGCGAAGGCGGGGAAGACACGGAGATGTGGCGCGCAGTACGGCGGCGGTGACGCGGTGGATGCCATCCTTGTGGGAGGTGGCGGCGGCGGGCGGCGGGGAGCAGGTGGTGTGGCTGTTGAAAGCGCGAGTCGATGGGACAAGAATGGCAGGGTTAGCTCGCTTTGTTTTCCCTTGTCAGGGCGAGAGAGGCTGTGAAACCCAATTTGCTAAAGTCACTAGTACGCTCACCTCACAGAATTACAATGTTGCTGCTAGTAATTATTTCCTACAAATAAATAAATTTTATTTATTATATGAACACGGTGCATCTGTAGCAAAAGAACGTATTTCATTCTAATTTACACGAGCGCATATATATTCAAATGAGCGCCGACTTAATTTGTCTTGTTGTTAATGTTATCAAATATCCAACCAGGAAATGCATATATTAAAGAAAAAAACGTCAAAACGAACGTGAAGTTTTGGCATGCTACCTGGTGAACAGTATATTAAAAACAAATATGAAATAAATTCTAAAAATTCTGATATTTTTAATAGATGTCTATGTTAGTGTAACAAGTGTGCTTGCCAATTTTCATGTGAAACAGGATAACAATGCTTCATCGCTGAAAAAACAAAATTAAGTATGCCATTCGAAGGTAACATTGTCGTTCGACTTGCTTTTTATTTTGCACAGGTCAACATGCATAGCCTTTTCCTCTAAAATTTGCTGGTAACATTTGGGTGTGACAATATATTTGTTTCAAACAAAATTGACCTTCCCCGTAAAATAGGCCGTCTTTGCCCCCCTAAAATAACTGCTGATTTATTAGACGAGGGCATTTTTTCAGCCCGATCGGATCCTGTAAAATAGGCCATCCTACTGCAAAGTGCGAGCCGATTCCATCATATCAGCGGGATCCCTCCCTCGTTTTGTCGGTTCATCTATTTCTCTCACGACTTGGCATCAACGAACTTTCAGCTCGTGCGCCCTTTCCGTCGCCACCGCCGCATCTTCCCGTCTTCTCTTGCTACCTCGGCTGCCCCGTGCCTTGCAGTAGCTATGCCGCCCCCTTCCACACCTATTCCACCATGTTTGGAGGCCCGGGATGCCCATTTTTCTCTGCAGGCGAGCGGCCAGCGCTGGTGCCATGGATCCGCCCCGGAGGTTGCCGCGTGGCCTTGTAGTGGGCGGATCCGGATGGTTTCGTCGCTGGTAAAGCTCGGAATCGCCCGAGGGACCATGGCGCCACGGATTTGGTCCGCGGTGAAGAAGGGGTTTGGCCAATTTGCTTCGACAGGCGTCGGAGAAGAAAGGGTGGCTCACTTGATTCTAGCTGGCGAAACTGCATCCGGGGAAGGTAAGTTCAATGCCTGGCGATTTGAACTTAGAGTTTTATTATGATAACGTTGGTAGCAATGTGAAGCCTGCGGACACATATGAGATCACTGCATTTCTTGACCCCTACCGGGAGATTGAGAATTGTGATTCACACTACCAGCTACGTGATGATCTTGTTGAGCATGTGTGGCAACTCTATGGGACATAGATTCCCATTTTATTTAATAAATTTCATATGTATTTGCATGTGATTTGAACAATTTGTTGTCGCAATAATAATTTGAATTTAAACATTTATTGTAGTGAAGACGATTGTTGTATTGTGAATTGCCTTTTGAACCATTTATATTCATATGTTTAATTTATATTATGGTTCTCGGTTCATATTACTGAAAATCTAGAATTCGCAAAGCTTCAGAAAATTTGCAGTACCACAAGGCCTCCGGTGCGGAACAGATCCCGTAAACTCGTCTCGCAAATGTTTTGCGGGACGAGTTCATGGGATCAGTTCCACCAGAGGCCTCGCGGTGCCGCAAAAGTTTTTACATGCGGCCCGTAAACGAATTTCGTGGGACAGATATATACTAGATCTGCTAGAGATGCTCGTACTGGGTTCGTCGCACTCATCGTCCTCCTCCTCCGAGTCATCCCAGTCCGACGAGTTAGACTCGACGGAGATCATCGTCGAGGGGCTGGCCTTGTCCTCCTTCGCCACTGCCTTCTTCTTCTGCTCGGCCTCGCGCTTTCAAAATAACTCCTGCTTGGCCTAGACATGCTACGGATTCTGCCACGCGAAACTCGCCATCCCCGCATCGTCACTATCACCGGGATCAATTTAATCGTCGGCTTCTTCTTATCCTCCTCCTCCTTCTTCTTGTCCGTCCGCCGAATGTTAATATTCTTCGCCCGATGAACTCCGCATCCGTCTGGGTTCGATCTCCGGGAAGTTCATCTTGTGCCTCCCCCGGTCGGAATGCCACGTAACAATGATGTACGCATGCGCGGCCATGTCGGCGGAGTCGGGCGTGCTAATCCAGTTGCGGTAGAAATTGCACTGGAACTCCACGCCAAAGTTCCCGGACGGCTTCTTCCGCACCCCGAAGAAGCCGGTATTGCTTTTGGAGACCTTCTTCGACGGCACGGTGGTGGCGCGGTTGCGGCTTCGAGACGACCAGCACGACGGAGCTTCAAATTGACCGGCATGGCCGAGTTCGAAATCCCGTGTCGGCCGGGGGGGAGGCCAGCAGAGGTGCGGACGGCGATGAAAAAGCTTCAAATCTAGCGGCGGCGGATTCAAGCGATTTAGAGACGTGGGGCTGCGATGGGGTGTCCGAATCTGCCGGCGGATTCAAGCGATTTAGAGACGTGGGGCTGCGGCGGGGTGTCTGGATATGCCGGCGACGGGGTGTGGTGGGAAGTCGCTCGAGGGGGTGGGGGGCGGTTGGCATTCACGCTATGGGCATTTGGTTTTACATCACATGGCCGCAGATTTATATTTGCATCTCCGAATGATACAAAATACATCAGACGTAAACTTAGAGCATTTTTTCACATCTACAACATCTATTGGGGAGATGTTTGTAGATCCAAATGACGTAACAGAATAAATAATTATACATCTATATCGTCTATTGAAGATGCTCTAACATTGGCTGTCTAGCAGCGTGATGAATAGCTGGAATATAACACGATCGAAATATAATACGTGTAGCAGATAAACCGTAGGTACGTGGGTTCTAAAACTAGATTGGCGTGTAGCATTTTGGCTAGACTGGCTATGGTTGAGCTTGTCACGCTCCGCATGCGCAGCGCCTTGGTTTGGTGCGCTCCTCCCGGTCCCCAGTGCAGACGAGACGACGTATACAAAGCAAACCCGATGACGGACGGAGCTAGATACAGTAGATATAAAAAGGAAAAAGGAAAAAGGAAAACGAAAAAGGAAAAAAGAAGCGGGACTCTCTTCTCTCTCTTGCATCTGCCGGACCTAGCTTTCGTTTGAACGTTGGTGCTTCCTTTGCTTCTTGGCACGCACGCACAAAAATCCCACAAATAATGCACTGCATCTGCGTGCATCAGGCCAGAGAGACCAGCTTGGTTGCAACGGCCGCGTGCCAGTGACCGTAGATGTAGCTAGCTGTAGCTGTACGCGGTAGGATACTGTTCATGCGGCGCAGGCGTGCTACCAATGGCGTACTGCCAGTAGCCAGCCTCACGCGAGAGACAGAGAGAGAGAGCTCTGCCTTGCCTTGAGTTCACCAGTATCCAGCTGGTTCTCTCGTTGATTCTGTCACGTTCAATGGACGGACTTTTCATCAGTATCACATCGTTGGTGCAAACGCTAGGGCATTTCCTTCCAACACTAAAAATCGGGTTACTCTTTGCGTACGTCGGTCGGTGACGCTTATTATTACCGGAAGAGGTAAACTCCTCCTCTGACTGGACAAAAAGCGGCTGTGCTTTGTTCAACGTGAACACAAGGATCAGACAATGATGGAGGGAGATTCCTTGAGAAAAGCTAGCGTGGGAGGCAAGGAGCTCACCGGCCGGTGCACCACACGAGCCAGTCGCGTTTGTGTCTGTCTGTCTGTTGGTCTGTCCACACCCCCGGCCGGGCGGGAGCAATACACATCGACTCGACCCGTCTAGGCACGTCCAGTTTGCGTTTAGTAGCGCACTTCCGCCCTTCCTCATCTTTTTTGGATCATCAACAAGGCAAAACGTAACCTTTTCTATTCTTTTTCCTTTCTTTTCTGTAAAACGTATATCAAAAGTTACTTGTGGGGCTGTCCTCTCTTTATTTTTCCTTCGTCTTATACTCCCATGTGATTAAACAAAACAGGGTTTATTGCCAAGCATACAAAACATTTAGTATCAAAGTTTACCACAAAACAATTCGAAGTTTCTGATTTTGTTTACTATTTTTATTGTTCGTCAGGGAGCATTTGAGTTCGGGAGCACATACTCCATGTCCCTCTATAACTTAATACAAGACGTAAACTTTTTATATTAAATCATAGAGGTAGTGCTTCCCATATAACTGCATGGCTTTCTCTGTGATTGGTGTTGATGCACGTAAGACGGTTGTCGCATTTTGTTGCCCCTCAGTTTCACCATGCATATGTATTACACTAGTGGCGTGTTACTATCGACGACTGGAGTTGACGGTGGCAACCACAAGGATTATTTCGGTGACCACATATGTATTTCACTTTGCTTACAACAATGCAGGGGATGCAAACAGGTAGTGCATACAGATGTGCGACTAGGCAAATATAGTGCCAGCCAACAAGCGGGGATTGTGATGATTTGCCACGCTTTTCCAGTGGTTTCATGATTTGCCACAGGATTGTGTCAA